>NTPY01000527.1:610642-646246 GCA_002922825.1 Brachionus calyciflorus
ATCAAAGACATTTGTTGTAATTGCTCATCGAAATATATTTAAATTTTTTCTCAATAAAATTATATTTATTTTTTTAATACTGTTTTCGCTAAGCGAAAAAAATACAAATTAACAGAGACCTTAAAGAAAGACTTTTTACGCTAGCGAAAAAAGTCTATAGAAAATAATTACTCCTTTATGTGAATTATCAACAATACTATTACGGAACCAACTAAGCTCTTCAGAAAAAAATCGTTCAAACAAAAATTACTCTAACAATAAATTTCAAAATAATAATCAATCAAATTTTAATAATTTTAATTCAATCAACTCAAAACCAGGAGTAAAATATCATAATGTTCACCAAACAGGCTCAAGAAATTTTCATAATTATAAACATAACTATTATATTCCATAATCTAATAATTATTTAAATTACTCAAATCCATACAATTATCAACAATCAATGCATTCATATTCAAGACCAAATTTTTCTAATTCTAAAAAATCAACTCACAATAATAAGAATAATAACAACCACTTTAATAGACCACAGCAGTGACAACAATCTCTATCAATCTACCTAGACATAAAATTTTTAATTAAATATTTCAAATCGACCAAAAAAACAACCAACAATTCACAAGTAAATAAAATCAAAACAAAAACTTTAAAATTCGAAAATGAACCTAGTTTTTCTATATCTAAAACGTATGATAAAATTTTTGTTATAGGAAATATAAATTTAGAGAATAAATTTTTTGAATTGATAAATTTAGGATTAAATTTTATACCTAAATTTAATAAAATAGATATAATTGTAATTTTTATAATTCCTTAAATGATTTAAATAGGGTTTGTTTTTATAATAGAGTTTCAAAATTAAAGAACAATTCTTCTGTTGATAATATTATCAACACTAACTGTAACAATGTAAATAAATTTCTATCTTTAAATTTTTCTAAAAAACCATGTAATCTTCCTATTCTTTTCGAAATTAAAAAATTTCGTGAAATATTTTTAAATAATCTCCTTTCATCTATTAGTCTAAATTTAATTAAACCAACTTGCTTTAAGTTATTTAATAATTGCCTTAAACGAATTAAATCTAACGAAATTGTAATTTGTAATACTGATAAAAATGTAGGTATAAGTCTAATAGAAAATAAAATTTATGAGAAACTTTGTTTAGATCATTTAAAAAATCAAGAAACTTACTTGCAGATCGACCTTAACCCTCAGTACTCTTTATATAAACTAACTACTGATACAATTTTAAAATTATTTAATAGTAATTTTATTTCAAAATCTTTATATAAAAAATTAGAGTCAATTATAGTATTTAAAAAACTACCGTCATTTAGAATACTACCGAAGTTACATAAGCTAAAATTTGGTATCCATCCATTAGTAAATTGTTCTAATTCTATAACAACTTGTATTTCAAAAATTATAGATTTCTTTTTAAAACCAATAGTTGTTAAACATTTTTCTTATATTCAAGACTCTCAAAACTTAATTCAAAATTTAAATAAATTTAAAGGAAAAAGAAAAGACAACTTGTATACAGGTGACTTTGAGTCATTATATACTAATATTCAAATTGATGAAGCTATTAATAATATAATGGAAATCTTTAGATCTACCAACAATATTGGAATTAGCGCTTTTGCATTCTATAATTTTTTAATATTAGTTTTAAAAAATAATTATTTTTATTTTAAAAATAGAAAAAAATTTTATTTTTTTCTTCAACTAGTCGGAGTCTCAATGGGTACCTCTTGTGGCCCATCTATAGCTAATCTTCACCTTGCTTACTATGAAATAAAATATAAAACTTACTTAACACTTTTCTTTTCTTTCGATTTATTGATGATATTTTTTGTATCTCTAGTTATCAATTAGACGAAGAATTTTTTAAGTTAATTTATCCTAACTTAAAACTAAATCTAGTTACATCTAAAGTAGTAAATTTTTTAGAATTTAACATATCATTTGATATTGATTACTCTATTCTTTTCAATCTCTACATCAAGCCTACGAATACTCAAAATTATTTATATATTTCTTCTAATCACCCCATTAAAATATTTAAAAATATACCAAATGGATTAATCTATAGAATTAGAAGAATTTGTACTAATTTATCTGATTTTTATTTCCATCCTTCTAACTTACACTCCGCTTTGCTTTCCAAAGGATACTCTTCTAGCTTAATAAGGTTTTTGATTAGAACATACGCACAAAAAAATAGAAATGACCTTATTCCTTATAATTCAGATAAGTCAAAATTCTCTCGTCATAGTATATTTCTTACTACTTATTTCGACAATATATCTGGCAATATTAAATCGATTTTAAAATTTTCATTGATGAAAGCTTTTGAGAATAATTTGCATTATAATAAAGATAACAATTTAAAAATTATTTTCAAGACTCTCCCTAATCTTAATGATTATCTTGTAAATAAAATTCCATTCAACTTTTTATCTAATAGATATTATAAATGCTCAAATCAAAGATGTAAAACATGCTTTTATGCTAACGAAAATTATCTCCTTTAAAATAGAAACGATCTCCCAATTTTAATCCCTTCAATTTCTACCTGTAACTCAGAAAATTGCATTTATTTTATTAAGTGTAAAACTTGTAAATTATTCTATATTGGTCAAACATCTCGTAAGATTTCTTCTAGAATTCAAGAGCACTTATATAAAATAAGATATTCTATCAAAATAGCTCATAATAAAATTTTGTTAAATAAATTTCTTTCAAAATGTAATGATTCAATTTTCCTTTATAAACTCTTTTCAAATAATCATAGCATGCAAGATTTTCAATTTCAAGTCTTTATTTCAATTTGCAATTTTTTTAGATTAAGACTAGAGACAGATTTAATTCTAATTTTTAATACATTAAAGCCATTTGGTTTAAACTCTTCTGTTTCAAATAAAATAGACTCACTTACAACTTACGGTACAATTCTGATTTAAGTTAACACCCGGCTTAAGCCAGAGTTTCGAAGCGGCTTAAGCCGAAGTTTCGGAGCCACTATTTTCGGCTTAAGCCCGGCTCTTGAACCGATTTTTGGCTTCGAAACCTGGTTTCGAAACCGAGTTCTTGCGCATGCATAATTTATGATTATTATATTTTTGGAGCATATCCAAATTTTTAATTAAATAATTAATTTTGAAAAAATTTTAAATTAATTAATTAATTAAGATAAAAAAATTATTAAAAAAAATAAGGGATAGATGTTTCTGAGAAAATAATTTTTTTAAAAAGATTTGTTTGAATTAAAAAAAAGGATTTTATTAAAAAGCGGATTTTTGAAAAAAAAAAGAAAACTTATAAAGAATATTCGGTTAATTAATTAAAGTTCAATTAAAATTCAAAAATCCTTTTTATAAATTGGCGGTAGAAATTAAGCAAGTGATTTTATATTTATTTTCAATTTTTTTTGTTTTTAATAGATAATTAATTCTTATAATTAAAAAAGGGATTTAATTATTAAACTGCTTTATTTTTAAAATTTTCACGTCACCTCATAACTATTTTAATCAAGCTCATTAGCATAATTTTTTATAATTTTAATTTAAGTTTCGAAGCCGGTTCAAGAACCTGGCTCTTGAACCGATTTTTAAAAAATGCTGGCTTAAGCCGAAGTTTCGGAGCCACTTTTTTCGGCTTAATCCCGGCTCCGGAGCGGCTTAAGCCGCTTCAAAACTTGGTTTCGACGCGGTTTAAGAGCGGCTTAAGCCAGGCTTAGAAACCTGTTAACTTTGTTTAGAATTGTACTGTATAATCAAAATTGTTTATAATCAAAAATCTTATTTTATAAGCCAACATTTATAAAAATTAAAATTTTTTTTTATGTATTTTTCAAAAAAATAAAAAACTTTTTTTTTTTATTTTCTTATTTTTGTGAATTCTAGATAAAATACTGATGAAGGCCTAAGCCGAAACGCGTCTATTTTATTCAATAATAAACGTTTAAAACCTATAAAAAATTTTTTATTTTAACTTATTTTCTAATATATTTTAAAAAGGTAAATGAAACAATAAATAATTATTTGTTAATTCAAAACTCCGGATCGAGTTCTTTTTTCGCTTCCAAAAAATAGTACTTTTCACGCTAAGCGAAAAAAGTATACTTTTTAGTTTAGAATTTTTTGTCGAAGACTTTTTAGTTTAGCCATGATTCCTCTAAATCAAGTAGAAACACAATGGCAAAACATTCTAAAAGATCAACCTGTTTTTGAAGAAGATTCTAAGAATAAAAAAATGGAGAAATTCTTAGATTATTTTGTGGATACTTATTTTGAAGGCTCTTATCAGATTGAGATGTGGAACCACTTTGACATGGATGGGCCGCGCACAAACAACAACTTGGAATCCTATAATAATAAATCAAAGACATTTGTTGTAATTGCTCATCGAAATATATTTAAATTTTTTCTCAATAAAATTATATTTATTTTTTTAATACTGTTTTCGCTAAGCGAAAAAAATACAAATTAACAGAGACCTTAAAGAAAGACTTTTTACACTAGCGAAAAAAGTCTATAGAAAATAATTACTCCTTTATGTGAATTTTGAAGGCTCATTTATGAGATAATTTTTTCTCATTTAATTTTACACATTTATGTGGTTAACTTTGTAAATCGCATATATGTGAAAAAATTTTCACTTAAAATATTAACAGTGTAAGGAAAGGACTGGTTAATTATGAATACAAAGCAGGATTCGAATCAAGATTCATAGAATACCCGACTCCGTTGTGTAATTGCTACCTAACTATATCTTCTCCGATTTCCGAACCACTCAATTTTTAAGTTCCTACAATTTTTTTTGCTTTAATTATATTTTATTACTTACTTTTTTACTTTTATTTTTTCTTTTTTTTTTAAATCTAAAGGAGCTTTAGCTCGGTACAACTAAATAAAAAAAATTTTCCTTAGAAATCTTTCTTAATGGTATTTAAAGACGTTTCTGAAAGCATTACAGTAAAACTAAAGGCGCTTTGTCATAATTATATTTAACCTTATTCAAAAAACAGAAATCTCTTATTTGTTGACTCTATTTGAGATTTACTAAGCAAATTTCAAAAATTTTAAAAAATTTTAGCTCTCTTAGTTACTTCTTATCTTGAAATTATTAAAAAAGGTCGATTTTTAGACATTATTTCTTTTTCATTCCAATCAATTGAATTAACTATACCCAAGAATAAGTTGATATTAAAAGCAAACTTTCGATCTTTTCGCAAAAATTAGGTTGTACCTAAAAACTGAAAAAACGGATTGCTGAATTTGGAATCCGTAAATCTAATATATGAATCAGACCCAAATTGAAATATTGGTTTACATGGTTTTAATGTCGAAATTTATAAAAGAACATTACCATCAATCTTCAAAAAATATTCAGGTTCAGGTAAAAAAAAAAGTAAACAGCATCTAATAAAAAAAAAAGTTGGAAATTTTTTTTTCAAAAAGATTTTTTTGATCCTCAATTTTCAAAACCAATCGTCGTCGGTTCAGGTTTAAATTTCAGTTATTATAAAAGTAGAAAAACAATTTTAGTCTCCAAGTTTAAATAAGGATCATAACTATCATTCTCTGGCCTTTTTTGAGTAAAAGTGAAGATCATAAACTAAAACATATTCTATTCAACCACAATACCTTCTTACAATTTATAAAGCTTTAGTTAATTCCTTTATCCAATATAGTATGCTCCCCTTTACGATAAGTACAAAAAAAATCCAAAAAGAATTTCAAGTTATTCAAAATAGAGCTATCCGTATAATTTTCAAGCTCAACAGGTTCACCTCACAAAAACTCCTAAACAGTATCTCAAACCTAGAACCTGTAACAATTAGAATTAAAAGCCTCGTAAAAAAATTTATTTCTAAAGCAATCATAGTAAGTCCAGAGATAAAAGAAATTTTTGAAGATTATAACGAAAACGAACCAAATAAAAAATCAATCCTATTCAACTTAAGCCAAAAAAATATTTAAATAACATAAATAGCCTCAAAAAAAAGTATCAAACGTTAGAACAACTTGAATGTACCTTAATTCTTCGCTTTATTTGTTAAAAAAAAAATTACGAACCTACTTTAAATTTTATACAAAAGAGACTTGTTCATTTATTGAGAAAAGTTGATGTTGCCATAAAGTCGTTCTTATAAAAATGTAACAACAGGAACTTTTTACCGTAACCATAGCATATGGATAAGGGTTAAGGTAAAATGATAAGGTTGATGCTTGAGGCTACCGTAACCAATAAAATTTAACAAAATATTTTCAAAACTTTTTAATAAATCTTAGGTTAATAACTTAAGTTAAATTAACTATATATATTTAAACTTAAATATTCTTTCTTAAAAAAGTTCACCCCCAGAGGGGATCGAACCCTCGACCTATGGATTAGAAGTCCATCGCGCTATCCACTGCGCTATGGGGGCTTATCAATTAAATATCTCTTTATATATTTTCAAACAACAAATAGAGCATAATGCAATATGCTTTATGAATTTACTTAAATCTTGAAAAGTCTTAAATGATCGTATGTTGTCAATTAGTTTCTTTTTAAGTTATTTTAAAATTCTCGCGGTAGTTCTAAGCTTATTACTACAGTGTATCCCCGATTTTATGAACCTCGGTTGTCAAGAATAATTTAGTTCACAAAATTGAGAGTTCATAAAATCGGATACCATATTATATTACTTACATTGACATAAGACTGAGTTCAAAATGTTGAGTTATTTTTACTTCATAAATTCGAAGATACCTAAGATCGGGGATACATTGTATTATTTTCTACTTATGAAATTTTTGAGTACACTAAGGTTTTAGGTCATTTTTTAAATGAAAAAAATTTTAAATACAAGTTGGTTTAACATCTAATAAAAAATCTTTTTATTTCCTAAAGAGAAATCGAAGGTCCTACTATCAATTAATTAATAACAAACATACATTCTGAATTTTTAATTAAAAAATAACTTTTAATTTTAAAATATTTATTATTGCTTAAAATATTTTTTTTTTTAAATATTATTCGATCGAAATCTCCATTAAAATTTTTTTCTTTTTTTTTGTTAGAGTTTAAAAAAAAATAAGTTAATATTTGAGTTGCAATTGTGCAAAAAAAAAAATAAAAAGAAAAAGTTTTTTAGATTGTTTAAAATAATTAGGTAAGTAAATTTAAAATGGTCGAAAAATCTCATTTTTATCCTTTTACAATCGAGAAAAAAAATATTAGAAAAAAAATTTAAGTGTTAGTTTTTTTTTTAATTTATTCCATAGATTCTCCTGGTAAACGAATATCGTCTATTTTAAGAATCATTCTGACCAATTGAGTGGCTAAATAAATTTGTTGTTTTTTACCAATTAATGTTTCAATTACTTTTTGATCTTTCATATCTTTATAAGAAAAAAAAATTTAATTGAAAATTTTCTTAAAAATCTTTTTTTTTTGTTTATTAATTAACTTACCATTAGTTCCAGACTGTAAGCAATCAACTCCCAATCTTGGATTATTCTCTTTAATTTGTGTTGATTTAATATCAGCTAAAGTTTCTATTGGAGCCAAACCACTGTTTTCAGCTAAAGCCAATGGAATTGTTTCCAAGGCATCTGAAAAAGCTCTCATGGCATATTGTTCCAATGAAGCAACACTATTGGCTGCATTTGAGACGGCTAAAGCACATGAAATTTCAGCTGCACCACCTCCATAAACAATTCTGTTATCTCTAATTAAATTTCTAACTACGCACAATGCATCATGTAACGCTCTTTTGGCTTCTTCAATAATCATTTTATTACCACCACGAATAAAAATGGTCACAGCACGAGAATTTTTACATTCTTCAATGACTAACATGTGATCACGTGTAGTACCGAAATTCAATTCTCTAACAGTACCAGCGAAACCTAATTTTTCTGATGTTAATTCACTAAATCTTGGTACTATTCTACCACCAGTAGCTATAGCGATCAATTCAATCTCTGGACCTCCGACCCATCGAACAGCAGGCAATTCGCGTTGAAGTAATAAGTGATTAGCTTCATCATCGAAACCCCATTGACAAATAACCAAATTGCAACCAGTTTTTTTAACTTGATCGACCATTTCTTCAAATTTAGCTTTTTCATATTCACGTAATTTTCTATAGTCTTCAACAGATGTGACGTCTAATTTATGTTTTGTTTTTGGTTTTGGTGGTTCAAATGGACATGTCAAAATGGCAATTTTGGCGTCTTTTACCTCTTTAGGCATTTGTGGATGAGAAAAATCTTTATCTACTACAACACCTTTAACCAACATTGTATCTTCCAATTTACCACCTACTTTACCTTCTACTTTAATAAGCTCAAAATCGACGTCTTTGCGTTCCATGTCAGCGACAGCTAGAATAGCATTTACAGCTATTTCAGCCATTTGACGATGACAACGATTGATAATTTTAGAACCCAAAGTAGTCATAGCTGTTTGAATTAAAGGTTCTAAATTATTTAAATCAACTGGATAGCTTTCAGATATTTTGTCCAAATTTTCACAAGCAACTTTAGCTGCCATTTCATAACCATCAGCTATACGAATTGGATGAATACCTTTGTCCAATAACGATTCAGCTTGTTCCATTAAAGCACCAGCTAAAACAACTACACCAGTGGTTCCATCACCAATTTCATCATCTTGCGATTTGGATAATTCAACCATAAGTTTTGCTATTTGATTTTCAACATCCATCATTTTTAGAATGGTAGCACCGTCGTTTGTAACAGTTACTTCGCCATCGGGCGATACCATCATTTTGTCTAAACCTTTAGGTCCAAGTGATGATTTCAAAGTATTGGCCACTGATTTAGCAGCTAATATATGTGATTTGTGAGCTTCAATACCCGATAAGCGAATTTTTGATTCTTGTTCTCTTAAGATGATAAATGGTCTGCCATATTCATCAAAGGCTAATGTTCCCATTGGTCCTGGGCCTGGCATTTCTATCTATTTATTTATCTAAATTTATTTCTAAAAATTAGATTTGTTTTTTTTTTTCGTTTTTCTTTTTTGTTTTTTAAATTTCTGAACGAGAAAATCTGAAAATTTTACGAAAAAAGTTCAACTGAAAAATTAGCAAAAAAATTCCATGTGAACTTAACAAAATTTGAAATAGTATAAAAAAAAAAGAAAAAACAAATTCAATTCAATATTTTATACATGCTTAAGAATTAAGTTTTCAAAAACACATTTAAGACTGCTGAGTTTCTAAAAGCCCTCTTTGCTATAGATCTTTCTATGAATTCATTAAATTTATTGTATATAAATGTGCACTCATTTTTTTTATAACTTGAAATTCTATTTTCAAAAAGGGTTTCCATAAAAACAAGTTTTATTTATTTGAATGTTTTTATATTACTATTCTTTCATGCTACTTTTTTTTTCTTATTTTAAAATTACTGTATGTGCAAAATAATATAAAGAAAAGTTGCTTTTTTTTTTATAAACACCTTGAGTCTATTAATTCAAATAAAAACTATAGCTTAAATTAATCTCAATTCATTTTTAAATATAAGATTTTTACAGCACTTGCTTCGAAAAAAAAGCGTGAGCGTTACCCTGAGCAAAATTTAATATTTTAAAACGAAAATTTACCATATTTGTGGTATATTTTTTGCAAATTTTTTCAGCAAAAATGCTCATTTTCTTCATAAATAGTTAACCTTCTATATTTCATTTTTAAAGCCGAAATTACAAAGAAATATCAAAAATTTAACTAACACTTATGGGAACGGTAACGCTCACGCCTTTTTTTCAAAGCAAGTGCTGTATGTGTTGTGTAAAAATTGACGAAGCTAAGCTATGATAAAAGTTTACGGTAATTAAAATATTGTGGCTTAGTTAAGAAGTTTTGAAAAAAACTAAATCTTGCTAAAACAGCTGATTATCAACGAATAACTCAAGCACATTTGAAGAAAAGGTTTGAATATAATAAAAAAAAGTTAATTTTAAAGAATCCATTTTTTAAAATTGCAAAAGAAATAAAAATTTATTTGAAAAAAAAACATTTAAAATCATTATCTTTTATTTCACTTCAAAATTTTTTCTATTTCGTCATTTGTACTACTTAAATTTCTTATCTCACACAGACTTCCTCTAAAGCCATTTGGACATATACATTTAAAACCGAAAAATTCACTTTCTGTCTGGTTGGCTAAACATGTTGCTCCATTCTTACAAAGTCCATCAAAACATTCTAAAGGAGTATCTTTATAAAAGCAATTTATTTAATTTTGATTTAAGTTTTTAGCAAAAAGAAAAATTATTTATATTTACCATCGCAATAATGACATGTTCTTGGACAAACTTGAAATAGTTCTTTTATCTCATCACCATCAGCTAAAGTACCATTCAAACAATAATCTTTGTAATTGGGACAATTAAAGTCATAATCTTCGCAAGTCAATTGTGTAGACTCTTTAATTGAAGAAAAAAAATTCATAAGTGGGATTTTTTAATTAAGGGTTCTAATAAAAAATACTAGAACAGCTTTGACAACACTCTTTATTTCCACGTAATCGATTACAATAAAAGGAAACAGATTTATTATTATGCTTTAGTATTTCAAACCATTCATGACATGTAGCTAAAGATGATTTTTCTGCCAATCCATAAAAAAACGCATCTACTAAGTCATCACCATAGATACAATTATTTTCTGAATTAATAGTGAATTCAGAGCCGGTGCAAATTCCATTATAACATTTCTAATTAATTTTCAGAACAATTAAGAGAGTGAAATATTTAATCCGTTATTTTAAAAAGAAAGTTAACCCCTTCGGTTGAGCAGAATGTTCCATCTACGGCTGGTCCGTAAGATATGCAAGACGATTGATTATTAACCCTACAATAAAGATAGGAACAGATCGTGTCTACAGTACTCTTTATTTTCAAATTAAAATATGATTGAATAGAAAGCGTTTATTGAAAAAATTCGTACTTGACAATAAACAGCGTCTGATCCATGTCTCATTTTACATTGATCTTCAACATTCCAAATTTGACCAGTCTTAGTGAAATTTAGTCCTTCATATTTATTATGAATTTGATTTTTTAAACAGCGAGCCTGTTCTGATATTTTCCTAATTTGTATTTAATTATTATTGATTCTTTAATTTTTAAAAAAGTTATATTGAATTTTCACCCATTATCAAGAATAAAATTTTTCAATTGCTTTATTGAGCATTGAGAAAAGCGTTGAATATTTTCTATTTTAGAATAAGAAAGAATTGGACTCATCAAAAAGTAATCATGTCTATCACAATCTTTTGACTCTGGTTCACTCTGATCATGACTAGCTCCTAAACTATGTCCTAACTCATGAGCAATCACCTTATTTTTATTAAAATATAATTTTAGCATGTTTTTGTATAGAGAATATTTACATATAGATTTGAGAATCCTCCATGATCTTCTAAAATAGAATAACTATATTCACAAATAGCACCACTGTATGCAGCACCCAAAAGACTTGATCGTTGTGCTGGACTCTGATCCTCATTGGTATTCCATAAATCTTTGCTTATTATTTAATTTAGTAATTAAAAAAAATAAATAGAAAATAAACAAAAAGACTAGTTTTTTTTTTACTTAAAAACTCCCATAGCATGGTTGTATTCAAAATCTAAATTTAAAGACTCAACATAATTTGAAAACAAATCCAGAGATTTCCTTGAAATAACTTCTTTTCCCTTAAAAGTCTTGAAACCTTTCACCAAGACTTCTTCTGAATTCGACCACAAACTTTGACCTTTATCCTTAACAAAAAACTCTAAAAAAAAATTTTTTAAAAATTTAAATATTTCTAATTATTACTGTTAGAATCAATACATTCTCTAAATTAACAATTATTCTCAAATCTGGATCGTTCTCAAATGAATTTTGATACTTATGATTAACCTACCATTAAAAATAAATAAATAAATTGTTTCATAAATGCAATAATTCACATCATCTAATATTATTTACCCCATCTATAGTAAGAGCATAATAATGTAGGATATTTTTAAAAATTTTTGTATCATCATCAGTTTTAAGAAATTTTTTATGTTGCTCATAAATTGAAGGATCGGTAATTATAAGCAATCGGATGTATGCTAGTTGAGGATTTTCTTTAAAATTTCTCTTTTTTCTTAAATTAAAAATTTTTTTTAAATAATTTACTAAATCATTGATTTGATAAGATTTCTTGAGATTTGTAGTCATAAAGGTTGAAAAAAAATTACCTATATTTTCGCCTTTTATTAAATAAATGTTTTTTTCTTCTAAAATTTAACAAACTATTTCTGAAGTTTTAGAAATTAAATTGAATTTTCAATTAAATTTACTTCTCTTTGTAAAAAAAAAAATAGAGAACTATTTCAAAATTTAAAATAATATATTTATATATATATACTTGTTGGTTGAATTGAATCGTCTAGAAATATAGTATTAGGCTTAAGCTCCAAATGACTATCTTGTACGCTTTTTTTTTCAGCTAAATGATGATTATTTGAGTCAAATAAAGGATAAATATCCATATATTCGTTTGAGCCATCTCCAAAAAAAATTCTACCAGACTTGAATTAGTTAAAACTTTAAATTTTTTATTTAAATTGAAAAATGAATTAAAAATTTTACAAAAGTAAATTTAGAAGTCAAATTAAACCAGCTCAGCCGTCCATATCCTCTACCATTTTTTTCATAATAATACGGATTTTCAAAAAACTTATTTAAAAAAAAAAACAATTTTAAGTAATATAACGAAAAAGAAATTTCTAATTTAAACATCATTTTGATGTTATTAAAAACTGTTTAATTTATTTGATTAATTTACGGAAAATAGTAGACCTAACATAATTTTTTTTGAATTTATTATTAACGTAATTGCTCGATTTTTATGGCATGTCATTATAAAAAATACTGACATGTCACTAAGTAATCTTTTTAATGTTATAATACCCTGTCATAAACACCCTGTCACGAATATCCCCCTTTTATGACATGTCATAAAAGGAGTCTCCTTTTAAATTTTAAAAAACTTTTCAACTAAAAAAACTCACATTTAGCTCATTATTTCCGGATAATAAAGTTCTATTTTTATGTAATGTGTAAAAGTTTGGTATTTTATGGGTTTGAAAAGAGTCCCTTATAAAGTAAAACTTTAAAGTTTCTTGAGATAAATCAACACTTAAATTGAACTCTATTGGAAAATTCCAAGTTTGATTGTAAAATTCAATTTTACAAACAGATTTATTTAGTATTTCATTAAAATTAATACACAATCCTAAAGAAACTCTGTGAATTCCATATAAAATTAAAAAAAAAATACTCTTCATTTCAAACTTTTTCTAACTGATTTTGCGCTCAAAATTTATTTTTTATACTAGATTATTTAATGGGTTACATTAATTTCCAATTAAAGCGTAAATCAAATTTCGTTAGGGTAATGAAGAATTTACAATTTAATTTGAAAGTATATTAACCTTAATAAAATGTATGAATCATCAGAAAAATTTAACTTAATTTCTTATAAATCTTGTTTATTTCAAAAATTATATCAATTTAAAAGCCTCTCAAAATTATATCAAAATTATATCCCTCTCAAAATTTAAATCCAATTGTGTAAAAAAAATTTATTAAAATAAAATAAATATATGTAAATAATTTGAAATGGTTCTTAAATCTAAATGATAGTTCTTGCGAACTTTTTTCATGAATCTTCACCAAAGATCTTAATCAATCTTATCAAGAATATTGAAATCTAACAAGTAAATCCATTCATTAAAATTTCTGAAAAATAACTAGTATTAAAGGTATGGTCAACGAGGCACATATACCCCACAGGTCACAGAACCCCCAGGTCACAGAGCCCCAAGGTTACAGAGCGGTCACAGAGCCCCTGTTTTTCCATTATTTTATTTAAAATTTTCTAAAAAGTCTTTTTCCTTGTCTAATAGACCTAAAAAAAATTTAAAAAGTCAAGCAGATCTCAAACGGAGGCAAAAATACATGGTAAACCATTGCAAACATGACAAAAAGACAAAAAAAAGGGGGTGGGATATCTTAAAAGTCACGTATATCTCAAACAGAGCGCCTTTTTGTCATAAATTATCTTAAAAAAGTTTAGCTAGAATTTTTTGCTCTGGTTGACTATACACTGTTAACTAGATATGTAAGAAATCAAAAAGAATTGCCAAGCTAAAGGTTAGTTTTTATTTTTTTGTCTGTACGTATACAAATATCATTCAACATTTAAGTTGGCAATTCTTTTTGATTTCTTACATATCTTATTAACAGTGTAGATGTAGTTTTACCATGCGGTAATAAAAACTCTAAATGATTTGTAAAAAAAATTGTTATTGCGTTTATTTTTTTAAACACAATTAAAAAACTTTTCAACTAAAATTTAAACTGAATATCACTAAGTTAAATCTTCTCATCAAAAATTTTAAAAATATGGAAAAAATAATTTAAGACGAAATTTTTCCTAAGAAAAAATTGAACACATAAATAAAAACCAACAAAAAAAAGTTCCTTAAAGTGATTAAAACGAATATCTCATATAATCCAAATTTCCTTTTTTAAATTCTTTCATTTTTAAAATTGTTTAATTGTCTTCAAAATTGTCTTCAAAATTGCGTTGTATCTTTTAGAGAAAAACTTATCTTAACCTTTGCGCTTTATGGTAACATTTTTTGAAAAAAATGCTTACACAAAATTTTTATTAAATAAAATAAACTAAAGAATAAACAATTTATGGATAACAACTTAACATCGCAAGCATAAACTCAGTTATTTGATCCGCGTGTGGTGAATTCTTAATTGAGCATTCGTAATCAAAACTTGACATCATTTCATATATATTATTATGTGATGATAAAAATAAAATATGTTTATCTAGTTCTAGTGCCAAATCGCTCGAAATTATATTTTTAGTCGATAGATATGTTATAAAATTTGTCATTTCTGAAATCAAGAAAGTTTTATATTTGTTTTCATAATATTTAAGAGATTTTATAAATAAATTCTCTTCTAAATCTATATCAATATTCCTAAAGGATTCTTTTAAGAATGTTAGCTCTCCTGATAATGTTAGCCTTTGGTACCCTATATCCTGCAAAAAGCCAGATTCATATTGATAATATTTGGTTAACTTATTTTCAAACTTATCAGCTCTTATTTTATTCAAAAAAATTTTTTTAAACAAATCGAATTCTTCTTTTAATTTCTCATAATCACAAAAATCTTCTGATTCAAAACAGTTTCTTAATTTTTGATTCATTTGCTGTTCATCTCTAATTGTGTCTCTATATTCACTTAGAAAGTTAGTATAATAAAATAAGAATCTTAAAAAATCCATTGATTCATTATGATCGGCCAAAATCTTAAATGTATCAATTTTTTTATCAGTAAGATGTTTTTCTTTATCTATTAAGTTTATTTTTGTTTTGCCCGAGCCAAGAAAAACTTCAACTAAACCATTCTTATCAATATTTACACAAATTTCATTTGTATGGGCTGGTTTATTGTCTTTGTATGAGCATAACTGATTCATATCTTGATTAAATACCAAATTTAAGCTATTTCCTTTCGATAGTATTAAAAGATCTTTTTTAAAAGGCAATTCAGTAAATTTTTTAATATCTATATCAAGAATTTGCTCATCATTGGATACATAAAAATAATTTTCTTGACATGTAATATCAATGTAATTAAAGCCATTACTACATTTCATTTCGTTTTTAGCTAGAAAGCCTGCATGAACTATAGCACCACAAGCTACAGTTGTTGTCACATCCATTTCTCCTCTAAATATTTTTTTTCCAAATTGTTGAAATTGTTCATCAAGCATATTTCTTAGTTCAATAATCCGTGAGCTTCCGCCTATGAATAAAATATCATCTATATTTTCTAATTCTATATTTGAGTCAATCAGAAAACAAAAAACTTGCTGACAAATTGCTTGGAAATTGGAGTAATTTATTTCTAGAAATTCATCGTATTGTAAATCTATTATACAATTGTCTATTTGGGTTCTAACGTGGAATTGTTCATTAAGAGCTATTTTTGCTTTCTCGCATGCCAAAATTAATTTCTGAAAGTTATCTTGAGTATTAACAAAGTTCTTGGAATTCTTGGCTAAATATTTAGCAGTATTCAAATCAAATACTTGACCACCTAAGCCTGGAAAACTTTGTGCTTTTTTTATTTTAACAAATCCATTTCTTAGTTCAAAAATTGTCAAATTTAAAAAATAAGCGCCCAAGTCAATTACAAAAATATTTTCACGATTATCAATAGTATTAAAGTGGGTAATTGCTATTGCTGTGGCAGTATTATCATTTAGTAAACTAACTATTTCTAGCTGAGCTATTCGTGCTGAATCAATTATGGCTTGTCGCTCTAGATGTCCAAAACTAGCGGGGCATGTAATAACTGCTTTATTTATTTTTCGTTGACTTATTCTCTCTCCTATTTCTCTCACTCTTTGTAAGACTTTACCTAGAATAAATTCGGGATAATAAGGTTCCTCGTTAATGTCATAAAAATATTTTTCTTGTCTTACATTCAACTTGAATGGCCAACGGGTTAAATAGTTATTTTCATAATGCTTCACTGATTTTTGAATTAAGATTTTTGAATCAAAACATACTATATTTTTATCAAATTCATTGAAATATTCTTGTTTGGTAATAACATCGGCCTTGTATTTTTCTTCACATCTAACATAAGGAAATATAAAATCTTCGAATAGCCCATTTGCATAATATCCTGATTTAATATAGCTTGTTCCCAAATCTATTCCTAAAATAATATCTCTGTCCATTCTTTAAAATAAAGAAATTGAAAATCTCTAAAAATTTTTTTAATTTTTTTTATTAGAAAGCTAAAAATAAAATTTAAATAAAATATTGTATCCAAGCAGAAAAATAAAACAAATTTTTTAAAAATAATAGATATGTATTACAAATTAAAAACTTATTCATCTTAACAGTATAAATAATACAGCACTTGCTTTGAAAAAGGGTGTGAGTGTTACCGTGAGTAAATTTTAATATTTTAAGAGGAACTTTTATGGTATTTGTGACATCAGCTATTTTTTTCAGGAAAAAAGAAAGCTCATTTTTTCATTAAAACCTACCGCATTAGAATAATTATGATTTAAGCGAAATTTACAAATTAAAATCACCAATCGACCTAACAATTATGGTAACGGTAAGGCTCACGCCTTATTTTCGAAGCAAGTGCAGTATTAATGAATTTATTTAATTGTTTAAATAAAATTTTGCATTTCATCAAGAATTTCAAATTATTTTTCTCTGTTAAAAAAATGATTTTTTACTCCAAATTCTTAACCGAAATACCAGACCAGTCTTTTAGATTTATTTTATCAAAAAAATAACAAAACATAGATCAGAATAATTAAAAAAAAATAAATAATCAATGTAATGTAAATCGGAAGCACTATCTTAAAATTAGTTAAGTAAGATTACATAAACTAGTAAAACCCCATTATTTTTATATAATCTTATATCATTTTTTGAATAATGAATTTTTTGGATAATGCCTTGCATGATTTTTCTATTTAAAAAAAAATTATAAAACCAACTTTAAATATACTAACTCAAGTGTAACCATACAGCTGAAACAAGACAAAAACTTTTTTTATTTATAATAAACGACATTTACAAAAATCATATTTATCTAATGTAATCATAATATTGTTCCTAGGGGCAATTTATTTAAAAAAAAATAATTAATTAATTAAAAAAATTAAATTTAAAATCTTATATTGTATATTGTGATGATAATAATTTCGACAGTTTGGGTCAGACTGGGTTTTCATATATCTTTTGCTAAGCTAGTTTGATTTTTCTATCTAAACAATTTTTAAAGCATCAAGTCTAGCTTTTTTATTTTTTGAAATATTTTAAATTAAAAAATAAACAAATGCTTGGAAAAAATGAAATCTTTTTAGGTTCATGGATTATTTTACAGGTTTGCATTTTTTTAATCAAATTTTTAACTTAAATCTTTTTTAAAATTAATAATTTTGAATCAAAAAAGAATATAAATTATTCCTCTTGTGTTGTATGTCACTTCTATGACAGGCTCAGTAATCAAATTAGAACAACTTAGTAAGTTTTAAAAAATGAAATATATAAATAATTAATCAAAATTTTATATTGGAATTTTTTAGCTGTCCTCAAGCATGTTGTCTAACAGCATCAAATATTGAAAACGCTTGTTGCTTTAATTGGACTTGGGTCTTCGCGTAATTATTTAATAAGTTTTAATCAATTTTAATCATTTTTTATTGGAATTAATTTTTAGATTGATTGTAGTGTTACCAATCGTTTTTTGCATCCTAGTAATTTGTTTACTATTCTATTATATATTTAAGAAAAAGACCTTAGGAGTGCATGAAATAGACGAAAATTCATGTAAGCCCATTTTTTTAAGAACTAAGCAAAAATTTTTGTAAATTTAAAAATTGAACATTTTAAACAGATACTTTAAAATAAAATTTTAAAGAAATTATTTTGTGACTTTAAAGTCTGTTTCGTAATTTAATGAGCAGAATTTAAAAGTATTGTATTTAGGTACGATTTTTAATAGGACCTGAGTAACATGCGAATTATGGAAAACATAATTTAATTTTATAAACTAATAATTTCTTAATATATGTATTTTAAGATGTAGATCCAGTTGTTAATAGTCCTGTTTTTAATCAGAGTATTTACACAGTTTTTCCACCGGCATATAACGAACAAACTATGAGTAATAATTGTATAAACATCACTGGATCAACAAGACCTACTCAAATATCTGCATCACTCGAGCCGCCAGCTTATCATTCGGTTGTTAATTCAATATCAAGAGCTGCTTTAAAATCAGAATCACAACCACATTTAATAACATCAGCTCCTAAATTACAACTTTCTGCAACCATTTGATTTATTTTTTTTTTCTTGTTTTGATTATTCAATTTAATTTTTAGTCAGAATAAAATTAAACCGTATTTTCTCAAATAAACGATTGAGTAGACATTTTTTTGATTATTTTTTAACTTAAAACTTTTCTTTGGTAAGAAATGACTCAAATAAAATAAACAAAATATTCTATTTTAATCTTGAACAGGCAAATAAATTTAGATAATTTTAAAATCCTATAAAAATTTGTTTGTAAATACTAGATAAAGGATTGTATATCTAGCGCAAGACTGTCTTACTCACATACAATCTTACCTCGCTATTATGGATCTCAATTTTCCGGAAATTTTGGAAAACTGACAGAATATCATTTCCCCATTAACTAAACAAAGCTATTCTATACTAAATTTATTTGTAGAAAAAACTCAGAAATACAACTGAAAAATATCACTTTCTCAGAAATAATTTAACAAAATCGATTAAACATATCAAATTGTCCATGTAAAAATGGTTTAAATGTCACCAACTGAGTATAAATATCAACATCTTCTTTACTTGAAATTTAGAATTCAATTTGATTTGCACAATTTAACACGAGTATTAATATATTAACCCTAAAAAGGTAACTTGTAAGGATAAAAGTTAACAAGACAATCACCGGTTAGTTTATTATAAACTCTGGAAATAGACAAAGCTAAGAAATACAATCAAAGCTTACACAGTGGTGATTTGATACGAGGATTTTACCAAATTTATCCTAAAATATGGTAAATTAACCATATTTTACCAAATTTTACGTAAAAATGGTAAAATCGCAAAAGTTAAATACAGTTAATTAACCAAAATTATGGATAAAAAATCGTTTTTTACGATAATTTTGGTAAAATCTGGTTAAAAAAAAAGTGCCAAAATTTTTGGCAATTTTTTTGTTTTTGTTGTTTTTTCAAAATTCATTAAAAAAATTAACCGAATTTAACCAAAATTTACGTAAATTTTGGTTAATTTTTAACAAAAAACGTTAAAAAAGGTAAATTATCGATAATTTATTGAAAATTAAAGCACATAACTGAATTAAGTTGACAAGTTTTTAAACAAATTTTAAGACAGTCTTAAATATCTCATTGACGATGTCACATAGACGATGTCAAATGAAAGGCTTTATAAAAGCTTTAGTACAAGTTTTAAACAAAAAAAGTAAACGTTTTTTGTTTAAGCAAAAACATTGTCTTGAGATTTTTTTAATATTCTAATAGGCTTTAAACAACGTATTAAAAAACTGTCAAATTATTTCAGAAATTTACAGTATTTAAATTTCAGGTCAGTAACCAAAATACTAAACTAAGTTTAACGTATTTGCTCGATATTAACGACTTGTCTCTAAAGTTTGGTATTCGAGTTTAACGACAGGGTCTTATAACATGTAAAAGATTATAAAACGACATGTCGTTTATTTAATAATCGGTTTTTGCGATCCAGTGGTATCCAGCGCACACAAACACTATATTGCTTAATTGTGTATAATTTTGTTTAATTAAGCTAATTTCTACTTTTGTTTGAATCTTGTTATTAAGTACAGATTTTTCCAGTAAAAAAAAGAATATGAGATATTACCAAGACTAATAAAAATGAAATCGTATGGCTAAATAGATCGTATTTAAACGTCACTTTTAGAAAACTAACTAATTAAAATACTTTAGAATAATATTTTTAAATAATCTCTATATTCTTTTCGAATCACTAAAATATGTTTTTGAAAAAGATTGCTCTGAATTTTTGTAAAAAATCTAAATTTTAAAATATTGTCAATAAATTATCGATAAATTACCTTTTTTAAAGTTTTTTGTTAAAAATTAACCAAAATTTACGTAAATTTTGGTTAATTTTTTTAATGAATTTTGAAAAAACAACAAAAACAAAAAAATTGAATTTTTCGAAAAAAAATGGATTTTTGCCAAAAATTTTGGCACTTTTTTTTAAACCAGATTTTACCAAAATTATCGTAAAAAACGATTTTTTATCCATAATTTTGGTTAATTAACTGTTTTTAACTTTTGCGATTTTATCATATTTTACGTAAAATTTAGTAAAATATGGTTAATTTACCATAAAACATACAAATATTTATCAATTCATCGATTATATTAAACTTGCCGTCGTCGTCAAGAAAATATTCTTCGTGACCAATGTCTATTCAATAAATAGTCTAAATTAAAACATAAGTCAAAAACAACAGTTTTTTCAGAGTTTAATCAATTCTAAAATTAAGTCGAAATATTCTAATATTGTAAATTTTTTAGCGAAAAAATATCTTAAAATCTTACGTTGCGTTAGATTTGTTTCAAAACCGTTTGCACACTCTGTAAACATTGTAACCATGTTTAGTTAAACTTTGTTTTGGATTGTATTTTATTTATATAACGCAGTTGTCATAATCGAACTTTTTAATGAGTCAAAAAATAAAAATAATGGATAAATTTATATTTCTCAAGATATTTATTTATTTATTTAAAAAATCGTTTGGGAGGATCTCCCGGGCTGTTTGGAATGGATCTTTGTCCTCCCTTTCAGCCTCATGAATTAAAGTTAAGTAAAAATTGATATTTTTGTTATAAATAGTTAGTCCTTGAAAAAAATAAAAAAGGAAAATTTAAAAAAATTAAAAATTAAAATTTGGAAATTATGAATTAATTTTTTTTTGTTTTGTTTATTTTTTGAGAATTTTTGTTTATTTTCTATTAGAGTATCGACGTTGGTGTTAGTTAAATGTTGTTTTTTTTGTTTAATCGTATCGTAAAGGGTGATAAATTTGTTTGTAGTGGATGCTTCTTCATAGCTTTTGAGTTCTTCATTGATGAGTTGGTGGTCTTGTTTCGAAATAATGAATTTATCAAATAATTTGGTAAGTCTTTCTGAAATAAAGTCTATTTTTAATTTGGTATGCATCTTTGAGATTTTTGTTTTAAGTGGAAAGTAATGAATCGTTTTTAGAACGCGGTTTTGTAATTTTTGAACTTCGTCTTTGATTCTTTGTGTGTCAGTCAATAGTGGAATAAAAATGTAGTCAAAATTGGATCGGATAAGTCTTTTATAGATAATCATGGAGAGATAAGTTCAAATATTGTAAATTTTTTAGCGAAAAAATATCTTAAAATCTTACGTTGCGTTAGATTTGTTTCAAAACCGTTTGCACACTCTGTAAACATTGTAACCATGTTTAGTTAAATTTTGTTTTGGATTGTATTTTATTTATGGCTCTATGATAAAATAGCAGAGTACAAAATAAAACAATTAAAATAGCGAATTTTGAAAAATCGCATAATCAAAATAGCCAGGTAAAAATAGCAAGTTCAAATTAACACCTGAGAAAAAATAGCAAAAAAAGAAAAATAGCTTATTTAAAATAGCAAGTTCAAAATATCTTTATTCAAAAAAATCAATCAATTAATTTAATAGTCAATGTTTTCAAATTTTTTTTTTCATTTATATTCAAATACTAAAATAAAACTGTCAAAAAATCTCATAAAATTTTTGCAATCATACTCACTGACAATGTTTTTGTAGCGTTCATCTAACTTAACATAGTTTGGCTTTCTTGTATATTTCACCCCTGTGGTAGCTAGAACAATTTTCTCTTTGGTTAATAATTCTTCAGAACGAAACCAGTCAATAAGCTCATAAATTAGTGGATGGACTCTTAGCATTTTTGAAAAAGAGTTATTCCAAGCCTCCACATAATTATTAGTACGGGGTATATTTTCATTAAGTCTCGAATACACATTCCAAAAAACATGTTTATACATTGGCTTTGATTTTATCTCTATTAACTTTGCATTTCGCCTGTTACTTGATCATAATATTCACCAATTATGCAACCATTTGTTTGACATTTAACCAAGCAAGTACTATACGTGCATCTCCATTTGATGTTTTTTCCATTCAAATTGTTCTTATTTGCATCATTTGAATCATTTAAACGAAAAAAGTGATCTTCGAAATGTAATTGCGGTAGATTTTTTTGTGATTTTGTGACAAAACCTTTTTCAGGTAAATTAAGTTGAGAAAATTGTTCACTTATTTGATCCATCTAATAATTGCTATTTTGATAAATTTATTTTAATTAGTTTAAAGTGCGAGAGAAAAAAATCGCTATTTTATAACAGCTAATTTATACTTCAAAACAAAAAAATTGCTAATTTAACAGCTTTTTTATGCATGTTATTTTAATCTTTTTTTTTTGTATTCTGCTATTTTGTAAGATTCCCTTATTTATATAACGCAGTTGTCATAATCGAACTTTTTAATGAGTCAAAAAATAAAAATAATGGATAAATTTATATTTCTCAAGATATATGCGTAATATTATTTTAAGCATTAAAATGTATAGATTTTAGTTCTAGAATGTTACATTATAGATTTAATATAATCTTAAGTTTTTCTTAAGTTTTTAAAAAATAAATATTTACTTTAGATATGCTCATTTCAATTTTAAATTAAAATTTTAATAAAAACAAAAGAATAAGATAAAAATTACATAAGGCTTCAATTATCTAAATAAAAATCAAGTCTTTATTTTCTGAATTAAATTTAAGCAAAGTCTTTGAATATTTTTACTGTTTAAATAATTGAATATTATTTAGAAGCAGTTGACAGTTTTATAAACAACTCATTTTTCATTAATATTTATTTATTTAATATTATGTTTGTATAAATCTTATAAATCAAATTTTTATTGAGCTTGAAAAAGTTATTTCTATCAGGAAAAACGTGATATGAAATTCAATTTAGAATATAGCGTAAAATCTTGCTTATAAGCGACTTAAAACCACTTCTTTAAAAGGCAAAATGATACTCAAGAGAAATAAAATTAATATCTTATGAGATTCCTGAAAGAGTTTAGTGAACTCTATTTAAATATAGAAAAATAAAAATTTTTCTTATTTTTGTTCGTCTAAAAAAAGGGGGTTTAGATTGACACTTAATGCAAAGTTTTACGGTACTATAGATACATTCTAAAATTTAAAGATTTAATTTTCAGTTTTAATTAACCGGATTCAAAGTGTATCTGAAACAAATGGCAACTTTTTTTTTTAAATAACCTTTTTTCTTTTTAAGTTTAAATCAAAATAGCCCAAAAAAAATTATAAAGAATCAAAGAAATATTGACTTCTTTTAATGATTTTAAGTGCATTTAATTCTTCGAACTAAAATCGAATTTTATAAAAACAAATGGTCATGTAAATGTCCAAATTACATATATTGAAATAACTCTAGAAAGACAATTAAGAAAAAATTTTTTTCACAAAAAAAAGTTAATTTTGATTGCAATTTAAGATGCTTAAGTTAGCTCTTCAAAAAGTTTCAATCTTTTTTTAATAAAAATTTTAGACAAAAATATTTAGAAAAATATCAAATTAAACTTGACAGAGTTTTTCCGTTTTTCAAGGAATTAGACTGGTCACTGGGTATACCAAAATAAAATTTAGTTCTTAACTATTTATTAACCTCTTATTAATGCATTTGGTTTTAATCTTTTAAATTTTATTTTATAAGGGTTTTTTGGCTAATTCAAACTTTGAAAAAAAAAATGTTTCATTAAAAAAAAAGTTGCCAAATTCAAAATACAAGATTGATTCATAAGAGCGAATTTTCGCTTTCTACTGCTGGTGTTAAATACGCGAGTTTACGTTAGGTATGGTTTCATTGCGAAAATAATGTAATAAATTAGCTCAAGTTAATAAATTCTTTTTGATTCTGAGCACTTAATTTATAAAGGTTAGAATTGGTAAATTTTCTTCTTTTCATTAAAAATTGCGTAATTAAATTTCGAAATTTTTCATGAAAGCTAAAATGTAAAATTGTAAAATAATTAAATCTAAGTTAGAAAAATATAGTTGAATTTTTTTATTTTGTATAAAATTAAATTTTTCATTTAAATTATTCAGATCTCGGAATGATAGGAACCCATCACGCCATAATCCCAATTAAAATATTAATACCATTTAATCTTCAAGGTCAGATAATCTTCTAAGTAAAAAATCTAAGCCTTCTATTAAGATCAGGCAACCTCCTTTGAAAAAAAGTTCACTTTCATTATCAAATTCAGTTTTCACTAACCTTATCACACAAAAAATCTTATCAAGAAAGTTTTAATCTAGATTTCATATTGTTTAAAAATTTGATTTTTAGCTTTTTTTCTCTAAAAGTATGTCCTTTGATTTATTTGCTTTTTTTCATGTGAAATACAGTAGCTCCTATGAAAATGGAACGTCACTCGTAACTTTTTCCGGTAACCGTAACCCTTTTTATTTAGTCATGATTTTCAATTTTTATATGTTTGAGGTATTGTTACTTTCACGGTCAAAAGTTACAGTTGACGTTAAATTTATTTTATTTTTTTTTTATTGAATAGAATTAGCCTCCAATTTTGGAGAAGTAAATATAAAATTAAAGTAAATTAAATTAAAGTAGCGTTTCGAAGGCCACAAGCTGGGTTAGTTAGGTTTTTTACTCAATATAACACCAGGAGATAATTTAGGAACTCATTTGAATTTTTTTTGACTCGCACAGGATTTGTACTCTCGACCTTCTGCTTGGACGCCCATGACGGTACCAACTGAGCTATCTCCCCCCACATTTATATTAAAACTACTTTAAATAAATTTTATTATTTAAAAAAATTCAATTAGAATTATTTAAGTGCTTTTTACTTAATAAATGTCCTTCGATCTTTTGCAAGAAAGATCAATAATTATTTGCATTATAATCAGGGACAACAAAAAATTGCGAAAGCAATTTCGCAATTTTTTGCAATTTTTCGCAATTTCTTGAAATTTTTCGCAATTTTTGACTTAAAATTTACGCAATTTCGCAACAATTTTTAGGTTCTGAAAAACGCAATTTTTGTTGTCTCTGATTATAATCATCGAGGTTAATTTACTTTAAAATCTTTGTTTGGTGTTGAAATTTGATTTTTTATTTTCGTAAAGTTTTTAATAATATCTAATTATTTTAAAGTTTTAATTTAAAAAAAATATAATTATTTATATAACTTAATGATCAAATATTTTCAATTTTTCAAAATTACTCTATCCTAACTTTTTTTCTAGTTAAAAGTTTTTATTTTAACTCAAATATACAAACAATCAATCAAAAATTGCTCTCATTAGAATTTAAAGTGTCTAATTAAAAATTTAAATGAAATTACGATAAAACTTTTAAAAAGGGTTTTTTTTTGTTTAAATTAAATTAATAAGTAAAATTTATTTTTTTAGTTTAATAAACGTCCCTAGTAAATTCTGTGTATTTTTACTAGCAATAATAATGATAAACAAAAAGAATGGAACTACTTTCGAATGAAAATGTGAATATTTATGAAAGGAAAAAGCTTGGTGAAAGGTATTTAGCATCTAATAATAAAACAAATTATGAAACTTTAAAATCAGATTCATTTAAATTGAGTAATAACAATATTAAAAACTCAGAAAAAACAAAAAATAAACTTCAAGGAAAAACAAAAGAATTGCTAAGTTCTGATAGCAACAACAACGACGGTAACAACAATAATTATTATTTTTCTAAAAACATTGGTAATCAAACAATAAAATTAAACAAAAAAAAAAGTCCTTTCAAGCTACAACAGGATATAAATCATGAAATTTATACAAGTACTGCAACAGTTAATGATTTAAAGTCAATTCTTACTCTTAAAATGATTGTAAATAGCAATAATACTAACCATAATAATAATAATAGTAACTTTAATAGTTTTCATATTGGTCAAAGTGTTCGAAATTTCAAGAAAAAAATAAAAAAGTTGAAAAAGAAAAAAACAACTGACGTAACTAATCGAAATGAAGAGCGTGAAATAATCTCTTATTTAGAAAAATCTTCTAAAGAAGTAATTGATTTTAACTTATTAAAATTAAATGAAAGTATTCGATGGGAGAATGAGTTAAATAATAAGCATGATGAAGAAAAACGAATAGAATTGTACAAATTAAATCGACGTAAACGCTATATTGAACAGAGGAATTCATTTTTAAAAACCAAACCAATCAATGAAATTGTTATAGATTCTGCTTTGTCTTCATCTTCTTCATGTTCTATTGAAAAGTCAAATTTAAAAAATTTTAAAAATGATCTTGAAAACATAATTGAAATAGAAAAGTCAATAAATTTTACAAATAAAGAACAAATAAATGAAAATAATTTCCGACTTGACAAAAGACAAGAAATTAATGTTAGTAATTGTTCTTTAGTGAAACGTGATAAACAAACTGATTCAGCCATTTCTTCTATTTCATCCAACAGTCAAATGTTTTACTAATATTTTTCTATTTAGAATATAAAAATTGCACGATTTCAATAATCATTAGCAGCGCTCAATATTCACATTAAGCCTTATGTTTTACTATTTTCAATATTTTTTTAAATAAATATTTTTTAATAAAACTAACTTTTCTAAAGCCTTAATCGAAAATGGATTTTTGTATTTAATTTTTTTTTTTTAGTCAATTTTAAATTTTTTAGTCTCCAAATAAAAAAAACACTCTAATTCATATTTTTAAAGTTTTAAAATGGCTTTGAGATCTAATAGTGAATATTTTTTTTAACGTTTTAAAATGAAACCAAAGATAGCTTTTTGTTTAGAGAGTCCTTAATTTTTTCAAACTTAAAAATAGTTTATTGGGTTTTTTTTCATTTTTTAACATGAATTTTACACAAAAATATTAATAATTATTATATTAATTCAAAATATTATATACTGTAAAAAAATTTTTGGGTCATGTCGACAAAGTGCACAATGGTTCACCGATTTGGAGAAAATTTGGATTATTTCGATTTTGTGAACTTTTTGTTGATTGAGTATGTAAAAATCGGGTAAAAAAAATCGGATGTAAAAAATAATCTTTTCTGCAAAAATCGGGTCTTATTATAATAAAGAGAAAGTCTGGTAGCGACAAAAATCAAATCGATATAAATTCTATTTTTCGATTAAGTAAAGGCCAATTCTTGAATCTAAATTTTAAAAGATACGTTTTGGACCGCTGAAAAAGCAACACCATTTTTTTTTTTTGAAAAAAACACTGGGTGTTTTTCATGGATCTTAATTATTTTTTCAAAAACTAACTTTCATATAAGGTAGAGGTAAGGAGGTCTATAGCTACAAAACGATATATTTGTTTGATAACTTAGAAGGTTTTTTGGTACAATATTTTAATATCTGGAAAAACTCAATAAAGAAACCCCCCACAACACCCCCTTATTTTCCCCATATAGAAAACCACATTTCCTGATAGGTTTCGACGAGCTCTCTTCAAAAATCTTATTTGATTCAAAAACATGAGCGAAAATTGCTTTTCGTTTTACTTGCCTTTGATCATACGGATTTAAATTATTTTTTGCTTTTTGATTGCTAATTTAATTTTATATAGTCGTCTATTTAATCGTTAATTTTTTAAAAATTTTACTTTAGTGATCATCTTAAAAATCATTAATAAGCTTATCTATCTAGAATTTTCGGGTAGTTTCAGGTATATTTAGATAGACTTAATACAGACCGAAAGATATCGAGTACTAAAGTAATTTGGGTGAGCATTAAATTAATTGAAAAATTTTTCTTATTTGTTTTTAAAAAGCATTTAGTTATCATTTTTTGACAAGATAATTTCACACCAGATTATTTTTACACCCGATTTTTACATACCCGTTTTTTTTATACCATGATTTTTTTGACCCGATTTTTACACCCTGGCTCCTTTTTGTTCACCCAATTCTTGGTTACCTAATTCGTGAACATTTTTGAACAAAATAAAAAAATTGGGAACATTTTTAGATTTTTGTGAACAAAAAATCTTATTTATTTTTGCTTTCCCACTCAATAGATTTTTATCAGATAATTTCAATCTTAAAAAATTAAGCAAATTAATCAACGTATTCGAAATAAAAAAAAAAGACTTCCGTTATTTTTACTCATGTTCTTATTCAAGTTAATAATGTAATTTTAAAAGCAAAGTGTTTTGGCGTTATTTTGATTTATTGCTTAACATCAATTTTAGCCGAAATAAAAATAATTGAATATTTGCTGTTTTTTAAATCAATGATATCAATAAAATGTAAAATTTATTAAATCACGTGATTTAATAACGATTATTAATGACGTTAAATTCAAGTGAAGATGTGTTTTTTGGGTTTTAGCCATACTGAAAACTTTTTGAGTTACCGTAAACCTTTGACCAGTACTCTTAGAATAATACCGTAATTTGGCATTAATTCTATATGGAATAGTTCTCATCGTTACCATGTTAAAGCAGTTTTTTTTTTAATTATTTGAGAAAATTGTTTAAAGTACTGATTTGTCAGTATGTTTTCACCAGATTTCTCGTGAATTCCCTGAAATTCCAGTAAATTTCCCGGAATTCGAAAAGGCCAAAAAAAAATTCGTTTTTTACTGTTTTATCCTTCATATTAGTTGAAAAAAATTTTTCTTTGAAATAAATTTTATCGAAATATGTTCTCCGAAAATTTGGCGATTTTTTTTTCCATAATATTTATTTCAAAGAAAAATTTTTTTCAACTTATATGGAGGGTAAAACAGTAAAAAACGAATTTTGTTTTTGGCCTTTTCGAATTCCGGGAAATTTACTGGAATTTCAAGGAATTCCGGTGAATTCACGAGAAATATGGTGAAAACATAGTGACAAATCAGTACTGTAAGTGCCGCTAATTCTCCAATAAATAAAAGCCAAATTGGGTTCTTCTAGAAAAAATTTTAAAAAAATCTAGAATAAAATTCGAATTAAAAAATTAAATCAATTTTTTCTAGAAGAAAGCTCTTATTTGGAGAATTAGCGGCACTTAAACAATATCATTTTCAAACGTATGTCGATATCATTTTCAAACTTATCGTAATATTGTAAGAACTCAATAAAAAATGATATACTTGATAAAGATATCTCACTCATATAAGTGATCATAATGAATTTTTGAAGAATGTCCAGTAAGAAATTTTTAGAATTCTTAATTTGTATTAAATTACAGATTGCGAGATATCTCACATAAAATCATGAAAATAATAATCTTAAATAACTTAAATATGGGCTATCAAAAATATTTAGTTTTAACATGTTTATCAAGTTCTATTATAGATGTCTTTACCTTAAGGTAAATCGATACAAATTTATTAAAAAATTTACATATATTGAAATAACTCTAGAAAGACTTGACGGCGTTTGAGAGAGTTTTATTTTAGTTCAGTTAAATAAGTCTAACTGTGTCATTAGTTTCAAATTACTCGAAAAAAGTCTAAGTCGACTTTTGAGCTCGACTATTTATCCATTTGCAATATTTTTATTGTTGATACAAAAAAAAATGCTAAATAAATATTGAAAATTTTAAAGTCCAAAACAAATTGAAAAAAAAATATTTTTTTTTTATCCAACAAAGCATCCTCTTTTTAGATTGTGATTTTTACAACTTTTCAAAAATTAAAATTCACTTTTTCCCCTTTTTGCTTTATCTTAGTACACGTTCAGTGGATAGATTAGAAATCGATTAAGAATCAATGAGCCCTAACACACCACTAGTAATTAAATATGAATCTAATGAGTGCAAATATTTGAAAAAAAATTAGGGTTTTTTCTTTGTTTTAATTTTTGTTTCGCTGTCTTCCAATTAGTTAGACTTTTCGGTAGAAACTAAAACTACATATCCAAAATTTTGCTTTCTAGTTTTCAAACGGAAGTCTTTACTAACCTTATTATTTTGCTTAATTATTTAGGTAGATCAAATTTTATATTCTTTTTTTTTCGTTGTCTTACTTTTTTCTTTATATTTCTTTCTCATGTATTTAACTTGAATTTGAATGAATCAGAAAAAATCGTGATTATCAATCAAATTAAATATTCATTTTATTCAACAACAATAACAAAAAAGAAAGATTTTTGCTTAGCACATGCTTCGAAAAGAAAAGAGAACAAAAGAGAATAAAAGAAAAAAAGAGACATTGGAAAGGATTAGTTTACAAAAACGAATAACAACTCAAAAAAACTAGACTTTAAAAAAATTAAATTTGTTTTTAAATGTCATAACTTGTCTAAACTTTAATTATCTTATTTTTTTTCTTTTTAATACAATGTAACTTGTAATTGTTACAATTTGAATGAATAGCTAGATTAGATTCAGGAAGTAAAGTGTAATGTTAGAGAGCTTTTAACAAGTTTAATACAAAAAGCGACTTTCCGTATAAATTGATGGAAAAATTTGCAAAAAGATTATAACATTTTTTAAAGTAATTTCGATTAGCCGATACTAAACTTATAGTAAATAAAAAAAATTTGATTTAAAATTTGCCAACTTAATCCTGGCAAAATATTAAATTCATGTTTTCAAATGGTTTGAATTAAACAACTAAAAATTATTTTTATTATTCAATTTAGAATAAAAAAAAAACAACTAATTCAATATAAGAAATATGGTCAAAGATTCGAAAATTTTTATAATATTTAATTTTTTAATTTTGTTAATAATCATTAAAATAAATGGCTTAGATTTAGATTCAAGCGTAGAACATACTAGTAACTTCAAATTTAATTGCTACAGTAACTTTTGAAGAAAAATAAAATTTTTTTTTTCTTTAGAACTATTGATCGAAGGTGAATTTGGAGGCTCTTGTCAAGCTCAATTAAATACAAATCCACAAGAACGTAATTGCAGGTATGGACGATGCGAACAAACTAAAAATGGCACTGAGTACGTTTGCCATTGTGACAATGTAAGTTAATTAGATTCTTAATGAAAAGTTAAATATTTTTAATTCCAAGCCTCTTAAAAAAAAAACATAACAGACATTTGTGAAATTACATTCTTACACTCATGTCACATTCTAAAAATTAAAAAGAAATAAGTTCTTTCAATTTTTCCTAGACTTTTTGATAGAGTTTAACTTGAGATCTAATTTTTCCTAATTAATTCGCTTCAGTGTTGTTAAATACAAATTGTAAAAAGATGAAAAGAATAAAGAATCCAAATATTTGCTCCAAAAATAAATCGGAAATTATTTTTCTGAAATTCTTGAATTTTTTTAAGATATCAAAATATAAATACATTAGTTTACTAAAAATCGATAATTTTCTCTTCATCAATATATATTCAGATGATGCCATTTGCAAGAAATAGAACATGTGGTATGTATGCTGAATACACTTTACAGAGAATGAGTTGAAAATCAAAATTTAATTTTAAAAAGCTCAAAGAGACTTTTTGAAACTATTTTTTTTATTTCTTAAAAGAAAATATTTTTTTTGATTAGTCAAGTGTTCTTTTTTATCAAAAAAAGATAGATTAAAATATTTAATTTAATGGCGTTTTTCTTATTAGTTTATAACTGGTGAAAAATGTGATAGGTTAGTTGTTGATTTGGATGATGGATGTGCTTCTAATCCATGCTGGGGTGAATCATTATGTATAACACTGGAAGATACAAACAACTATAAATGCTTGTGTCCAGAGACAAGAACTGGTCCTTTTTGTCATATAATTGTTAAAGAAGATTATCCAGTAGAAACTAATGAAGAGATTGAATCGGAATATAGCCAAGAATCTGGAATAGAACATTTAACTTCATTGATTACAAGCTTGACTAATCTTTTTACAGTAGCCAATCAAATATCAACAAACACAACACTAGGCCTCCTTACTTCACCAATAAATTATACAAAAAATACTCAATTAAAAATAACTACTCATAAAATAAATTATACTAGTATATTTGAAAATATTACAAATTACACCACAAGTACAGTCATTAACAATAGAATAAATACATCAAATCTCAGAACAGAACCAATAGTGCAATCAAATAATTCTAAGCTTCAATTATCTGATTTGATTTCAAACTTAACCATTAATAAAGAACAAAATTTAACATTTAATTGCAATAATAAGACATGTCAAAATGGAAAATGTTTATTCAATGGTACTTGCGAATGTATAAAGCCGGCTTTTGGAGAATTTTGTGATCAAATTGATGAGTGCTTAGAATTATCTTGTAAAAATGTAAAATTTTTATTAAAGAAAAATTGAAAAAAATTTTTTTTAAAATAATCATCTTAAATTTTAATTATTTAGGGTTATTGTCAGAAAGGCAAAGGATGTATTTGCTATGAAGGATATACTGGAAATTTATGTGATATTTCACAAACTACAACTACAACCACGACAACTCCTAGCACGACTACTACAACCACAACATTTGCAGCTACCACTCATAAAATCTCTACAAATACAGTTAACAACTCAATAACATCAATTCAAAAGACAACAGCCTTGCTAACAAAATTGGCAACGACTATTACAAGTACAGCTACAAGCTCCACTTCTCAAAAATCAACATTTCTATCAAAAATCAAACAAACCACTACAAAGAAGCAACATGATTTTAAGTTCATTTCAAATCAGACCAAAACATCGACATCCATGAAGAAAGAATTTCTAATCACACCATCATTTCGATTTCAAAAGAATACAACTTTTTCTCAAGCTAAGCCTACTACCCAATATATAAATAGCTGTGAAAATGGTGGCCTTTTAATTGATAATATTTGCATTTGTTTAAATCAATTTACCGGATTAAGATGTGAAATACCACCAACATTCTCTGATTCATCAAGTTTCTACCCTTTTCATACAAAAGCTCCTGAATTAGAAAGTATAGAACCAATCACGCCAAGAACATTTTCATATCCATCATCTTCAAAAACAGAAAAAATTGAAACTAAAAATGAAGATGAAGAATTAATTCCTATATTTACAATAAGTCGTTTTAATTCAAAAACTAAGAATATTACCAGTCAACGTAGCTTTTATTGGCCATGGTTCGGTAAGTCTATATAATTACTTATTTAAAAGCTGAGCAAAAAAACAATTAAATACTGTTTTTTATTTATTTATTTTTTTCTATTTTAAAGAATGTTTTCCAAGTAATTCAAGAGTCTATTCAATTAATAAGAAAACGGGCTTGGTAGAAGAAAAAATAATGTCAAATTTAGAAATAGATGATGAAATCTTAGTCATTGATAACTATCAAAAAAATTCAAATTTTAGTCATAATCAATTTAAATTTAGTCGAGTTGTTAGCTTTTTGCATAAAATCGAAAATATTGATGCAAATTTTTTGAGAATACATTATTCAATTCAAGCTAATTTAACTCAATATACAACGCTAACACCAAGGCATTTGATTTTTGTTAAAAAAGCTAACAAATCAAATTTTGAATTTATGCCGTCTAGTGATGTTCGAGTTGGCGATTGGTTGAAATTTTACGATTATAATCAGCAAATACATAAAATAGTAAATGTAATACAAATAGAAACAGTGAATTTAAGCAAAAGTGGTATTTATGCACCATTGACAGAAAGTGGTACTATAGTAGTTGATAATATATTAACTTCCTGTTATTCCATGGTTAAAAATCATAAAACGGCTCAACTTTTTTTCAACATTTTAAATCGTTTGAATTACTTTATAAAAATTACAAGTGATTCTTATGTGATTTATTCAAAATTTTTATATGAGGCACTCAATTTCTTTCAATTAAGCAATTTATTTTTAAATGTAAATTTTTAAACAAATTTTTTGAAAATCTTTTTTATTTTTATTAATTTTGTTATGCACATATTTTGTTAAGTTATTGTAGTGGCACAAAGTCAAAAAACTAATTGTGGCACTATGTTTTAGATTAGCTAATATAATTTATTGTTTTTTTTTACATTTTCTCTTTTGTTTTTGTTTTTTTTATTAAACTGTTTTTAATAATTAAAAATTTTATTTTTAGGATTACCGTTAAAATAAACTTAAAAAAAAAACTTGAATTTTTTATTCGTATTTTAGTTGAAAAAATCTGTAGGCTTTAAAGAGAAAATAAATGGATTGATTACTTTATCAATATGCAGTTGACCTATGTCCCACCCTATAAGGGTTGAAAAATAACAACTAAGAACAAGTTTAATTTCTTTTGCCAAAAAAATTCCCATTCAAAATTTATAGCAATTTGAATGAATTAAAATGACAAATTAAAATATGCTTTACAGTCCCATTCGCTTATCAAGATCCTTTAACGTCATTTATTAAAATCTGGAAAAGTTCTTGAAAAGTTAAGATTTTAATTAGGAATTGATTTAAGGACTTAAAGCAAATTGTGATTTTATAATTGTGTTAGCATAAAGCGATTTAGCTAATTGCTTCTATTTATGTATTTATAAATTACTCAGAATTAGTTTGAATTCATCGAATTTCAATGATTTAAATAATTTATTATAAAAATATGGTTTATTTGCTTTTCAGCCTTGGAAAGAATGTTATCTTTTTCCTATAAGATTATTAATTTTGCAAACGCACCAACACTTTTGAAGAACAGTTAGTAAAAAATGAGATTAGAAACCTGAATTTTGATTAGGGGTGCACATTTACTTTACTTTACTAGTAAAAAGTAAATTCAACTTTACCAAATTTTTTTTTTTAAGTAAATTAAGTAAAGTAAAAATTTACTTTTACAAGTAAATAGAAAAACGAAAATTTACTTTTGCTAGTAAATTGTAAATTTCAATTTTCTTTTTTTACTTTTAAAGTAAATTAAGTAAATGAAAAATTTAC
>NTPY01000527.1:650503-683142 GCA_002922825.1 Brachionus calyciflorus
TAAAGAGCCAATCCTTTTTTAAACACATTAAAAAATATTATTTGAAAGATTTTAATAAAAAGGATTGGCTCTTTAAAATTTCAGCGTGCAAGTAATTTCGAATTTAAATTTTTTGAGCAAAAATTTTACTTTGCCTATTTCAAACTAAAATTTTGAAATTTGAAATTTACCAGTCGGTTTCAAATCACTGTTTTAACAATGATAACTTTTGTTTCATTAATTTTACAGTTCTCGTTAAATGTTTATTGTGAAAAGAAGAAAAAAAAAGTGTTCATCTACAAGTATATTTTTTGATTATGCCCATTCGGTTAGCCTTGTATTTATTATTCTTACTAAAAGCTTTCCAACATTAGTAAAAATATCACTAACAATAAACTTACTTTAGCTTAGGTTAAATTTTATAATTATAATTATTATAATTTAAAAAAAAAATTCGGGCCCGAAACTGCCATCATTATATAGACATATCTCTCTTGAGTTGCGTTGGAAAGCTTTTAGAGAGAATAATAAATACAAGGCTAACCGAATGGACATAATCAAAAAATATACTTGAACAAAACTGCTTCAGTTAATCCATCGATAAATGTGTTATCGATTTTAATAGTTATTTATTATTTAAAAAATCTTTAATTCAAAAAGAAAAATTAGTTTTTATTGAAAATAATTTATTTTTTGATAGTAACGAAAATAATATTATTTTTGATTTTGATTTAAAAAAGTTATCAAATAAAAGAAATATGTCTAATTTAGTAGGGAAAATACCGATTTTAGAAGAATCTTTAATGCTAAGATTTAAGTTATTAAATGAATTAAAATATCAAAAATTTGATTTCTATTCAAATTTATCACTTAAACAGTTCAATGTTCTTGTTTTTTTTATAAAAAATAAACCATTTACTATCATTGATTGTGATAAGAATTTAGGTGTAGCTTTTATTAGTAATGATAACTATAAAAATATTTCTCTAGCTCATCTAAACTCATCTCTTACTTATAAGCGTTTAGAAACAAACCAATTGGATTCTATAACCAATGAGATAAATGTATGTTTAAATGATTTAAAGAATAATAAACATATATCTAATCAACTTTATGAAAAATTATTAATTAAAAATAAATGTAATCTAGGTAAATTTAGGATTTTAGCCAAAGTTCATAAAGATAAATTCGGAATTAGACCTATTATTAACTGTAGTAATCAACCTACAGAAAAAAATTGTATTGTTATAGATTTATTATTTAAGTGTTTACTTAAAGATGTGAAACATATTCTTAAAGATTCTCAGCAATTATTACAAATTTTTGAAAAAATTTTTATTAATAAGAAACCATTCTTATACTCAATGGATTTTGAATCATTAGATACAATTATAGTTCCTGAGAAAGCTTTTACTTTGATATGTGATTTTATGAGTAATAGATTGGATAGTGTTCATTTGGATATCCCGGCACTTTATGTATTTTTAAAATTGATTTTTACTAAAAATATATTTAGTTTTCTATTGTGGTTCTATATCCAAATGTTAGGTATTGCTATGGGATGTAGATGTGGTCCATCTTTAGCAAATTTATACTTATATATTTTAGAATTTAAATGGATAGATATTCATATGCCTTTAGGTTATTTTAGGTTTATAGATGATATATTTTTAATTTCAGAAAATGAGATTAATTTAAATGAGTTTAAACAACAATTTGATTATTTAAAATTGAATATATTAATTAGTGATTCAGTTAATTTTTTGGACTTAATTTAATGTATGATTGTTTTATCTCAAAACTAAAATTTAGATTATTTATTAAACCAACCTATAGTGGTACGTATCTATTGGTATGCTCAAATCATCCTAATCATATTTTTAAAAATATACCAAAGTCTTTATTTTTAAGGATTAGAAAGATATGTTCTTCCTTAATTGATTTCTTATATTTTTCGGCAAAAGTTTGCTCGAATCTTATTTTAAAAGGCTACGATCGAAAAAATCTGGAGGTTTTAAGAGTTAGAATTGGTAAATCTAATAGATCTCTTTTATTGCCTTATAAAGAAAAAGAAAATAATGATTTAAATCCATTTTTTGTTAAAACATTTTTTAATTTAGATCGTAATTTTGGCTTTTTTAAAAGCTTGTTTATAAAAATTTCTATGAGATAAAAATTAAATATGACTGGATGAAAAATTTAGAGCCTGTTCTCATTTATAAGATAAAACCAAATTTATCTTATCCATGTATTCATTTGATGAATTATAATTTTAATTTAAAAATTATGAATACTAATACTTGTTTAAAAAATTGTAAAATTTGTCCTTTTATATATAATAAACCATTTATAAAATTAGGTAAATTAATTTGGCTATAGTCTAATATGTGAACTTTAGTTCACCTATTTTTGAAAAAAATAAATAGGTGAACTTTTTGCACAATTAGTTCACCTATTTTTTTTAATTAAATAATTGGTGAACTTTTTTTTCAATTCTAAAAAATCAAATAACCACAACATTAATTAATTGATAAATTTCGAAAATTAGTAGTTTTACTAATCATTTATCAGTTTATTTTTTATGTAGTAAATTAAATTTAGTTGAAAGAATACCGTTACTATTATCATAACCGTTAGAACTTAAAAAATATCCCTAAAACTTTTAGGCAAAATTTTATTATACCGTATTTCCCGATATAAAAATCGAGTCGTCATCTCATGAAGACTTTATAATTGACCCAAATAAAATAGCTTAAATCTTATATAGAAAGAAATAATCTAATTTTAAATAAAAAAATCTTTTAATCGAAACATTCAAAAAAAAAAGCCTCCCGCTTTTTTGAGAAAATGTAGTAATGTTTTTTGGAATACCGGGAAAGATTTTTTAAAAAAAAATTCACTTAAAAAAAAAGAGCCAATTACTAATTACTAAAACAATTAAAAATTTTGATTCTAATTAAGATTTATTATAAAAAGTTCACCTGTTTTTTTACCTGTAAAAATAGGTGAACTTAGTTCACCTACCTTATTTAAGGTATTTGCATAAATTATCATAGTTCACTTATTAGAGAATAGCCATTAATTTTACCTATGTTTTGTAATGCTCCTTGTGATTCATCAAACGTTGTTTATATTATTTGTTGTATCAATTGTATGGTATTTTATATTGGTGAAACGTCAAAATATTTAAATGTGAGAATAAGTTAACATTTAAATAGTATTAAACGATTTATACCTTATATAGACTCCATATTTTATTTGAGGAAATACGGTAAAATTTTCGTAATTTGAAAATCCGTTCAAAAAATATGGTAGTTTAAAGTTTAAATGATGAATATGCGCATTTCAGTCAATTTTCAAGCAAATTAAGCCAAAATGTTGAGAATTAAAAGATAAATTTAACAATATTGCAAAAATAATTCAAAATCGTAAAATATACTTTTGTCACAAAAAATTTTTTTACACTTTTAAATTTTGTTACTATTGTTACGGTTACAAGTTTTCTAAGTTTATTAAGAAAAGGATTCGGCTTGTGATTTTTTTTACAATTTACAATAACAAAAAGGTTCAATTAATCAAATTGTAAGGAAAAAATTAATGAAAATTAAATTTCGACGATTGCCGATTTCATTTTCTGAAAAAGTAAAATTTTATCTGAAAAGTCTTGGAAAATCAACTTAGTGAAAAATCAAAATTTTTACTCAAAAAATTTTTTTACTGAAATTTTTTTTTTTATAATTTTTTTTCTAAATTTTTTTCTTTTCGAATAGTTTTTAAGGAAAAAAAATGTAGAAAAAAAAATTATCAGTAAAAAAATCTTGAGGATAAAATTTATGGTTAAAGCTACTTTTTTTTAGAAAGTATTCATTTGAAATTTTTTTAGTAATAAATTTGGCTTTTTACAAAATTGATTGTCCGAGACTTTTTTGGATAAAATTTTACTTGCTTTTAATTAATTTTTTCCCTATAATTAATTAATTGAACCTTTTTTTTTCAAATTTGAAGGACAGTTTTCGGTACGCTTTTTAGTACGGAGTAAGGTTCGGGTATAGTACAGGTACGCTTTAGTACGGTTCGGTACGGCTACGCCATTTTTTCATTAGCTGTGCTGTAAAAGAATTTGTCTTATTTTTTAATTTTGTATTTAAATCCAAATTTTTTCACTTTTGTCGTTTTTGAACGTAAATCTAAATACTCGTAGAGCAGTAAAAAAAATTTGACTTCATTTAAGAATCATTTGTAAAAAAAATTCTAGAAAATCGAATAATCGAAAAACCAATTATCTTTTTATTTATTTATTGAATATAATTAACCTCCAAATTTGGAGAAGCAAATATAAAATTAAAGGTTAGTTAGGTGTTTTACTCAATATAACACCAGGACATAATTTGAGAACTCATTTGAATCCCCCCCCCCTCATTAAAAACCAATTATATTAAATCGAATTTTTGAATTTTGCACAAAATGCAGATATTTTGCAGATTTATCTATTTTGTCCAACTTATTCTTTTTTCTTTGCAAACAGCATTTTCTTACCTTTTATAAGAGTTTGATCATCATAGTCGTATTTTTTAAACGCTGAGATGATGCTGATTGAAAAATATAATTTTTCATTTAATTGTTACATCATGTAAACATACACATTTTGTAGTTAATGAAAATACAAAATATTTTAACAATTATAAATCCACTGGTTTTCTTGATAGTTTAGATGCAGAAAAAGCTTTTGATCGCCTGTGGAGAGATGACCTATTCCTCAAATTGAAAAACGCTATCCCACAAATTTTGAAAATCTGACAAAATCTGATTTAATTTTGGTTAGACTCTAGCGCTAGATGACTGTAAATTTTATTTATATCTTTATTTTTGTTTTTTTATTTTATTTTTTACTTAATAAAAAAGACCTCTATGAGAGGCTAAATATTTACATAATGAAATAAATTTTTACATTTCACAAGTATTAAGGCTGTGTCAGGAAACGGTCGTAAGCAATTTTACGTTGGACATAGCTTTGGTAATAATAACTTATTGAATATTAAACTAAGAACTTCATGAAAATTTTGTTAAGATTTTTCTTACATTTTATTTATTTATTTACAAAAAATAACCATTAGGTCAGCTGCTTGAAGGTTTAGCGCCCTTCTTTCAGCAAAAAATAAAAAAAAGTTTGTAATATTTACAAAAAAATTTTACATCACACCCCCTAAATAAGGAATTATTTTAAATTAAGTCCATATGCTCTGTAAGTTCTTTGAATTTATTTTTGACTCACATCAACGTAAGGTTTATTTTCAGCACTTTAAAGCTAAACGTGTTAAGTCAATTTATAAAATCAAAAAATTTGTCAAAGCATTTCGGTTGTATTTTTTAAAACTTCAAAAATTTTAAATAATTTTTATTTGAATGCGATGAAAATATTTGCTATGAGTCATTTTTTGTCTGCTATGAAAAAAAACTTGCTATGAAAAGAATAATGCGATGAAACTATCGCCTCCCAAAAAAAAAGAGTTTAATTTTAGATTCTAAAAATTTTACAATTCAAGTTTATCCTATTGATAAAAAATAAAAAAGAAATTTTGAGTAAAAAACAAGAGGTTTTTATTTGAGGCAAAAAAAACCTTTTATTCGAGTTTTTTTCTAATCAAAAAGTGCCTCGATTATAAGATTGTTTTTTTTTAAATTTTAAATTCCCATAACTGTATAATAAATAATATTTGCAACAACATTGGTGTTTTCTTAATGTAAAAGATTCAAATAAAAGCTCTTTATTCTTTAGTTAGAGTCATTTTTTATAACCAAAAAAAATTCAAATAGAAGGTCTTCAAAAGATAACGACTCGATCTTATATTTGAGGAAATACGGTAAATAACTTCAGATTCATCTATTGAATAATCAATTTTTTATTTCTAAATCACCCTTCTTTTTGACGAACGAAAATCAGGAAAAATTTAATTTTGTTTTATTTGAAGAGATCTGACTGAGTTCTATCTGGGATGTCAAAACAGGATATTAAATTAATTTTCTAAAGGATGATTTTGTTTTTCAAAGAAGCGATTTTTAGTCGCTTGTAAACAAGATTCACTAGAGACTTTTCTATTTTCCTACCCATAAAATAAATGATTCTGTGGAAAATATAACGACTAATTCGTATTATTCAATAAAAATTAGCCAAGAGCATTTAAATGTTGAATTAACGTTGTATTATTGAATTTTTTTATAAAGTTATATATGCGGTATTTATACCTGAAAATGAATCGAATTTTGAATATTTTTTTGTCATATAAAACTCAAATTCTTTCGGATTAAATGCAGCATTAATGATTTTTATAAAAATAAATAAATTAAATAAAAAATTTTAATTTTTTTTTGACTTTTTTTCAGCTTAAATGCTGGGTTCGTTTTCAGATTTTCGGAAATAAATGCCCCATTTATTACTTTTTAAATTGTTTTTACGTGTTTACTCCGTAGGAATAAATTCGAAATTTCGAGTTTAAGTGCCGCATCAAATAGCAAGGCATTACGGTACTGAATTAAGAATTTTTGAAAATATAAGATGGAAAAAATTGTTAAGTTTTCGACTCGTATTTGAAATAGAAAGAGATCTCTTAAAAACCTATTAAATAAATAAACAAATAAATCTATACGATTTTTTGAAGAACTTTGAAAACTAGACATATTTTTTTATTTCAAAGAGACCAAATCTTAAGTTTTAACAGTCAAGATTATTTATTATTAAAATAAACAGGAATGAAGCATTCAAATAAAAAAGATTTATTATCTAGTGGTTACATTTTCAATAAACTGAAAGCTGGAGTTGTAAAATTTGTATATATCAAATTCAACTTATGCAATCATTTTATTAATATTTTAGAGTAATTTTTTAGTGCATTGCATAAGTTCATCATTTCGATGATTGAGTTGTTCTGAATTTTTTTATCTGGATATGTTATGAGTTACGCATGCAAAAACCATTTCAATAGACAAATAATAAACCTTAAAATCGAAAATAATTTGTTGATAATATTCTCTAGATTTATTAAAGCGTCTGGTTTATTTAAACTTGAGTTTCCTTTGCTATCCTAAACTTCATATTACCTAAAAACATGTGCTTTATTCTTTAAAATTGATTCTCATCAAAAGTATTCTTATCTCTAAATCATAAAGAAAAACAGTAAATTTATTTATTGCCATAATATTCTGAAAATGAATGATTTCAAATATCAAGGGTGTTTTTAAAATTGAACATTACCGAAATTATTAAAAGAGAAAAAAGAAAGAATTCATTGAAGCATTTTAGATATAAAAGTTGATATTTTTTTTTGAATATTTCTAATGAACCTGATAATTTCAAGAAAAAAAATTAAATCTTTTAAACAACTGTTAAATTTAAAAGAAAAATCGAACCGGCATAATATTTTGTTTCATCAAGTAATTATTTATCATTTTCCGAGATCTCCTTCAACAGAAACAAAAATAATCGTCTCGAAAGAATTCAAATTAATTAAAAATTTGCAGCAGCATCATCATCAAAAGCGTGTGTTTTAAAAAAGAAACTTAAAATAAAATTGGTTTATTTATTGGTCCTATTGTATCGAAATTGAATCTCTACTTTAGTTTATTAATTTTGAATTATCTTCATCCGTAATCTTTTTTTGATAATCGGCTTTTAAATATTCTCTCGTGGTCTTTATTTGATAATCGAGTTTACTATTCTGTTAACTCTAATTTTAATTTAATAATAAAATTCTCAAATTTTCCTTTAAAATTTTCATTATTTTCTAGCTCTAGTAAATTTCAAATTTGTTCTTGATTTCTATAAAAGTAAAAGCTTGAATTATTTATCTAGTAATACCAGAACACAACATGCAAATTTTATCAAAACTAATAAAATTTTAAGCAAAATGTTTATTTAAAATTATATTAATTAGGCAAGTAAGGATGTTGAACTAAATGAACATGCTGAACTTAATGATAAATTATATAGAAAATAAACTTTAATAAGACGCTCTATTTGCAACTTCAAATTTATAACTAAAACATGTTACTTGAAAATAACTTAATTCTTAAAAATTAATTTGTTTTTTCTTTGCTTTGCTTTATTTATTTGACACAGTATTAATAGTTGAAATATTGCAACTTGAAATGTTTACAAAAAAATGTAGCAAGAGAGAATAAAAAAATAAGCCCTATTAATCATAAGCTTCTCTAGAAATCATGTAAAAAGTCAACGCCATTAAATTATATTTGTATATAAATTATTAAAACGTTAAGCTTACACTTGGAAAATAAAAATTATGAAAATTAATAATAATAAAAATAACAAAGGTACAACCTTAAAGATTTGAAATACCAAAACATTAAATATCGTTTTGCATTTAATTTTCAGTACATGTTTAAATATTGCCCAGGACATTTATCCTATAGTTATTGATCGCCTTTTTTCTAAATATTATCAACGTGATAAATTTTTAAATATACGGAAATACTTTACACTTGAATTGTTTGATTTGATAGATAACACGTTGTTTCATAGGAAGTTGGTGTCTTATTTAGACTTTAACAAAAATCATAAAAAAATAAATATTTAAATTTTAAATAATTTTATTTTTTAAAAAACATCGAATAAAAATTGCTAAAATATAAAACGACACTCAAAAAATATTAAGAAAAAGAAAACCTTTTTGTTTTTTTAACAATTAAATAAAAATAAAATTAAAAAATATTAAAGAAAAATATTCACAGGATAAAAATTGAGTTTGTAATAGAACGACTAGTTTTATTGGTATATACGGAAGTTATATTTTTTATCTGTAAAATATTCTATTCATTCATGACTTTCTTGGACAAATTGATTATTTAATGAAGCTAAATATTTATTGTACTGAATCAGATTAAATTGCGACGGATTCGATGCTATCTGTTGAGTTTGACTCATAGGACTTAATGTAGTTGCTAGCGAACTATTGGTTAAACTACTTGTTAAGCTAGTATTGGCTGATTGATTACAATTGACAGAGTGTTTGTTCAATAAGGACATTCTTGAGAATGTTTTGGAGCATTTTTGGCATCTGTATTTTTTCACATCGCTATGTGTTTGCATATGGGCCCTAAGATTTGAGCGATCGGCAAATGCACGTGAACAAATTTCACATTTAAATGGCTTTTCACCAGTATGTGTTCTAACATGGCCTTGTAACAACCAAGGACGACTAAAACATTTACCGCATATTTTGCATTTACATGGCAATGTATGAGTTCTAATGTGCATCTTCAATGCTCCTAAAGATGTATAGGTTTTTTCACAATATTTACAAGTAAATTGCTTTTGCACTTGTGAACTACAATGAAACTGTTTATGCTTGGATAGACCACCATAAGTTGAATAACTTTTGTTACATCCATCACATTGGTATCGAGCTAAATTACTTGAATTAACAGTTTCGTCTAGTTTTTTGTCGATCGTAGGGGATACAGAAGAGCTGGAAGACATTGATATACGAGAAACTGAAGTTGACGATGGAGAAGTACTAGTCATTGAACCTATAGCTGAATCATATGGATTTAGATTTTGATTAAATTGAGAATTTAACTGACCAAAAAATTGTGGTAAATTAATATTTTGTTTTTGATAGATTTGCAGTTTGTTGATTTGATTCTGCTGATGTTGTTGTTGATGTTGCTGCTGTTGTTGCTGCTGTTGTTGCAACGCTATTAATAACTGATGCATGTACATTAAGTAATTCCTATTTTGGTCATTTGTTAAAGGATTGACTTTGTTTAAAGGGGAGGATGACGCTTTTGGTGTATGATGTTGCTTTTCAATTTCTTCGTAATTTAAATCAGAATCATAAGAATTTTCGTCCTCTTCAAGTTCATCGTCTTCGTCGTCGACAAATAACTCTTCCTCTTCATCAATTCGCGCCTTTTTCGATTCTCTTGAATCTTCAATTAGGTCCGATTTACGTTTATGTGATTCAGAATCATTTAATATTTCGGGAATTATTTCACTAATCATAAATCCAATTTTTGAATTTGAAACTTTCATTTTAAAAAAGAAAAAATATTTTTCTCTATCTAAATTAAATTAATTACACTTTTATTATTAATAACAAAATAAAAACTAAAAAAATAAGTGCGAGGTGGGGTTGGATTTATAAATATAAAATAAAAAAATAAATAAATAATTTTTTTTTATCAAAAAATAAACTCCAATGAAAAAAAATTTTTTTTAACCAATAGTTTTTGATTTTTTATTTTATTTCTCTAGTCTAATTAACGTATAATTAATAAACCAATCAGATTATTTTTGGTTTCTGTAAAGCTTTAGGAAAATAACTAAATTAATCAGTGATTGATGGAATAACAAAACTTAATGTTTTAATAAAGTTTATATATTTATTTAAGGTATTCAATAATAATTCAATAAAAATAGGTAGTAAAAATTATAATCTCAATCTTAACTAAATTATCCTATTCTTTTCTATTGTTTATCTTTGGCGATGTCAGTTTGATTTCGAATTGCTAAGTTTTAAGTTTGTTTGTTAAAGATAACATAGTTTCAAGTTGATTTACAAAATGTTATATGATTTTTTTTAGCTGCCCTATTTTTATTTTGTTTCCTACTCTGTATTGTAACTCAACAAATATATTTAACTTCATAATCTTGCAATCAACCTTAGTATTTATTCAAATATTTTTAATTGAGAATTGGTTTTGTAACAATTGTTTGTAAAGAATTATAACACCTAACTTTATTTAATAATTTGTTTGACACTTTTATTTTCGTTTGATATCTTTTTTATTCTATGTTAAAAGGTCCTCGATTTGATTCAAAATATAATTTGAAATATTATTCTTTAGATTTGATAAAAAAAATATTTTCTAACTTAACAACAAGAAAAAAAAATGCACATATACAAGAAGACTCAAGTTGTTTATGTGATTTAACAAATCCGTTTGAATTGTATTACTCAACTCCCAACAACAAAAAATATTAATATTTGATTATTTAAGATTTATTTTTAGCAGAGTACTGAATATTAAATGTATTTTCTAATGGTTCTGAATTATTTATCCGGGTTAACAAAAATCTTCAAAGGTTGAGATTTTTTTCTCCAAATAAATGTCATCTTAAATAAAAATTGTTATAATCTTACCTATTCTTTTAAATTTCAATCTCATTAGGAACATTTTAGTTAAAAGAGTTTAAGGATTACCTGTTTTTTTAATTCAACATTCGAAATAAAAAAGTTAGTAATTTAAGTTAGACATTAATAAAATGAAGATTTGAGTGTAAATGCCAAAATGTCTCTAAAATTCTTGTAAAACGATCAAGCTATAAAATAAAAATAAGCTATAAATAAAAAAGTGAGGCGAAGATCTTTATATTGTATTATTTTTAAGGAAAAAATAAATTGCAATGATTTCGTCTAATTGAATATTATTTATTAAGAAATTACTTTTTATTTTTCTGATTTGGAAAATTCTAACTTTTGAGGTAGGATTATTTTTCTTATATTAATAAAATATAATTAAAAATCTTTAAAAAAAATTTTGTCGATTTATTTTCAAATCTACTTTTTATTTTTAATAAGTAGTCCTTAACCATTTGAAACTTGAATTAGAAAAAGAATAATTAACTACAATAAGAAAAAGAGTACTAACTATGAAAACGTAAAATATATAAAGCTTATCCTTAATTAAAAAATTAACAATTCAGAATAATCAATAAAAACAGGATATTTTATAAGTTTTGAATTTTTTTCTCTTCAATATCAACGTAAAATTTAAAAAAGTCTATCAAGTACGAGGAGCTGAATATTTATGAAAAATGTTGTTGTCTAATTTAAATAAGTGGTTTACTATGGAATTTTGATTTTTAAAAAAAACTTTTGTTAGTTTTGAAATCCGTTTTAATAGAAAAAAATACGTCAAATAAAAAAAATCTATTGTAATTGTTTAAAAAAGAATTACTAATCTCCTAACGATGAGCTTTAATATTTTATTCCAACTTTAAGTGTACTCTTTTTTGTTTTTGCTAGTAATAAAAATTTATTTCTCAAGAGCAAGTAGATCACTTTTTTATTCTTAGAAGAATCCGTTATAAAGATAATTAATTACTTCCATTAGGTCTTAGTTTAAGATAAATAAAATCGTCTCTTTTATTTGATCTTTTAAAAATCTTGGATCATTAATAACGTGGACAACTGTTTAAAGATCTCAATGGAACTATAAAAATTAACAACAACAACAAAAAAGAACTTAAAAACAATTTGTCGTAAACTTATTTTATGAAAACGAAAGCTATCTTGTCTACCCATTTTATATACATTAATCCAAAGTATTTGTTTATTTCTAATGAAATATATTTTGGTATAATTAATCAATTTCACTAAATTTACTAGATTTTCATTGTGTTTGAAAATTTGAGGAAAATTTATTTAAATTTGAGTATTTAAAGCCTTTAAATCAATCTCGACTTAGCTTAGAAAATAAAGAAACAACAACAAAAAAATTAACTTTGCGTAGCCAATAAACGAGCACTTAGAAAATACCTACCTTTGCCTCTATCTTTTTGTTTAATCTTATTAATATTAGCACGAGTCCCTAAATCAAAAATTAAACTGACCATTTAAGAATATTTCAAATATTTGTGTCTCTCAAGATAAACTAGCAATAATTAAGTGAGATTAAGAATTGAATTTTTTGAAATATTCTCGTTGTAATCATTGTTTTCATTGTGGGTAAAGCAACAACAACAAAAATCTAATTAAATTTCCCATTTTAATTAGTGTACATAAATATATTAAGAATAAAACTAATTATACTTATTGCTTAAGAGTCATCTCTTTATCTTTACAACGTCTATTGGGCACCCGTACTACTCTACCTACCTTTTTTAAACTTCATATGATTCGCGTAGTAAACTCATTTAAAACCAATCAAATATTTAAAATTAATTATATTTTGGCTTGAAAGAATTGTACGGGTTTTTACTTATCAATATTTTTTCACAGTTTTCTGAGGTTTTGCATTCTAGTAAATGTTGCTAATATCAAATTTCAGTTTTTTATTTTTAATTATAAAAAATATTCTTTTATTCGTTTTTTCTTTTAATGCAATTGGTCTTATTAACAAAATGTTTAACTAATATACATAGTGTCAATTCAAGTTAATTTTTCATAAATTTTATTTTTAAAACGTTTGAATTATGGTTACGAGAAATAGCGATGTTTTACGCTGCTTTTTTTATTTTTTCCGATGTTAGTATCCTATTAAACTTAAAATTAAATATAAAAATACAGAAATTATGGACAGGTATTAAAATGGACAAAATTATCCATTCCAATTCTAAAAGGAACCTTAAAAACAAATTGATGAATAAAATTCAATTCGGAAACTGAGAAAATATTAAGACTTAAGTTACAAGAAGAAAAAAAAATGAAATTAAATTGAAAAAGATTATTAAATATAAATTTTGAGATAAATCTTAATAAAACCCTAAATACTTTTATTTGTAAAAGTTTTTCTTTATAAATGTATTGCGAAAATAATTAAAAAATTAGAGCTGTTGACAAGGCTTGCTTTCAACGCATTTAAGTATAATGACAAATGATCTCTCCAAATTTCTTTTAAATATTTCGGATGCTACCGAATTTCAAAAAATTATTTTTGAATTTCCTATGAGAGTCCTGTTTTTGTTCTGGATTCAAATTTTATTGGTTCTATCAATGTTTTGATAATTATAATAAATAGGAAAGTTTTGATTAAGGTAAAAATTGCTGAATAAGATGCGCTGAAGTATCAAGAACATTTACCATTATCAATTCTAGAACTTGATTAATTAATATATTGAAATCTTTGTTCCAAATATTGAAGCAGATAGCGGAGTTTCATTTTAAACAGAAGAAAACTCAAGAAAAAATGAATGAATTTGTTATTAGTCGAAAATTAAAATAAGAAATACTAAAGAAAAAATAGGTGCAAATTTGAAAATAATTATTTTTTGAAACAGTAGCATCTACAAAAAAAATTAGAGAAAAATTAAACACAAATAATCTAAATTTAATAAAAAATCAAGATGAACATACACCAAAAAATAATTAAGTTTCAATCAATACAAGAATGCCTTTTCAATAAATTTTAGAAATTTCAAATCGATTTTAACATAAAAGAGTTCCTTTTTTCTTTTCGTTTCTTTTTCTATGATGATGATGATGATAATTCCAGATTTGAGTTATGGTTTAAGCTAAAAAAGAAAAAATGCCAGCTAAATCAATAAATTTGAAAATCGAGTGATGCTATCTATACTTAAATAAAATTTTTACTATTGTAAATCTGATATAATGGTTTAACTATGATAATTTAATAGGGCTTCCAAATTCTCTCAAAGGTAAATTTTGATTCTTTAGAACTTTAACTTAAAGTTTCTGTCTGACAAAAATGTGTTTTTGAGGTCAGAAAAAAAACAACTCGGTTATATTACGGTGATTTAAGATTCAAAATAACAAGAATAAATAAAAAATAGATAAGTTAAGTGCTTAGAAAGAATTTATGATTATCGTTTCTTAAAAAAGAACATAAGTTTGGTATTAATATTGTAACAATAAACAGATAGATCTATTTAAAAATCAATACAAATGCCAATCAAATCAAGAGTAAGAGAAAAAAATAGATAATTTTTTTCTCATTTCAGAATATGAATTATTGGAAATAAAATAAAAAACAAGTCTAATAATTTTTTTTTGTTCATTTAAAGTGGTATATCTTCAAGTGTGCAATTTGAATTTGGTAAAACAGTTGCTTAGACTAATATTTATTAAATCATTAAGCAGTTGCTTACACGAGTTATTATCATTTTATTAGTTATTTTAGTGGCAAATTTTCCATTATATTAATCAACTATTCGAAGTATTTAAATTTTGTTACATTTAAAGATAAATCAAGTTTTTTACAAGTGAAAATGAATAATTTTAGGTAGACTTAATATGAGATTAAAAGCCTGTAAATGAAGTTGATTTATCCTTAATTTATATTACTTAAAACTACAAGCTTAGATATATAGTGTGCAGATGCTTTAAATAATTTTTAAAAGTTTGAAATAAAAACATATTTTATTGATAATATCCATTCAATTTATAAAATGATTACCGTAATTCCTAGCTATTACAAGCCGCGCTTAAACTCGAAATTTAATTTCTACGCATTAAACACCTAAAAAGTTTTTTGTTTGAAAACTAAAAAATGCGGAATTCTTTTCCTAAATTTTTAAAATTTACATTTGATTTTTCTTAATTAATTTTAAAATTTGGTTTAATTTTTTAGAAAAGTAAATGTTTTCAGTAACTAGAAATTAAATCGTATTTAATTACATTATGATGAAAAGTTTCAGTAAATTTTATAAATATTTGAATCTAATCATTTGAATAATCAAATAAAATGAAATAAATCGTGATTCTTATTTGTTGAGTTTAGGAAAGAGTGGCTATCGATTAGGCTTTACCTCAATTACGGTTTTTTAATCAATAGATAATGAATTGGATTTAAAATAGAAATTGCAATTTCTATTTTAAATCCAAAATCTTTCTTTTTACCGGTTAAATTAATTTTTATTAGTTTTTTATTAAACATATATGTCACAATAAGTTACAGGTAAGGTAAATTGTTATTTGTCTAATAGTTATATTAAATCGTCTAATGGGCAGAGACGACCAAAAGTTACGATCGAGTTAGCTGAATTGCTTAAGCCAAAAAAAAATTTGATGGTTATTGTTAATTCTTTGAATGGTTTTGGTGCTAATGAATATCTTTAAGTTTAAGATTTGGCCTGTCCACAGAAAAATTAGCTTTAAGTTCAAAAATCCCAACTTTTGGTCGTCCCTTCTAATGGAGAATATTTTTAAAGGGTATTTTTTTACAGGACGAAAATAAAAATAAAATAGAGTAGGGGGAAAAATTATTGCGAGGAACGAGCTAATAACCAGATGTGTATTTATAGAAAAAAATGAAATACTGAGTGATTTTGCTGGAACTGTATTAGATGAAACTAAAGAATTTGATTGGGTAAAAAATAAGCATGATTTAAAAAAATGAAACTTAATTATTTCATATATTAAAAAAAAAAGTTCAAAATAGCGGTTCGTTAATCGCATAATAGAAGCTTTGCTTCTCTAGTCAATTACCATTTTAATTTGAAAAAAATAAAAAAAAAGCCGTTTTTCTTTTAAAAAGGTCGAAATTTTTTTATTCAGACACAATAAACTTCATTGGGATTTAATTATTTAGGCAAATTATTAATAAAAACATATATAAGATGAAAAAAATAATTTCGATTTTTAACATCAAATTTTCAAGTTTTTAGAAAATAAATGTGTTTTTCAATATTTAAAATGGCCGCCTTTAACTAAAAAAGCAACTAGAAAAATAAAAGTATTTATACTAGAACAAATAAATCCTTGAAACTTTGGAATTATTTAAAACCCTCTATTTTTTTAAAATTTTGAAATATTAACACTTGATTTAAAGTCTAAATTAAATATGTTTACAACCCTTCGACCATTTAAAAAAAAATCTCATAAAACACACATTATAAATATATACATAAAATTATACATAAAAATTATCAAAATAATAAAAACAACAAAAACTAATTTCTTCCATCATAAACTCATTTATCCATCATCAGCTTCCACCGAATCTCTTTCATGTGAAACACTCTTTTCTCTATTTGTCGAACGACTTGAATGCTTCAACGTAATTTGCGATTTTTGACCTTTTTAAAATTTCATCCCATTTTGTATGATCAACATTCATATACAAAGTTATGATCTTTTTAGTTTGATAATTTAATTTAATCTCTTTTTATTATTATTTTTTTGTGCACCCTAAAAGTTTGTTCTGAGTGTTTACGGAACTTACCATATAACATTTAAAAAAATGATAAATTTTTTACTTATTAATACACAGCTATCTAATATTGGAAACCGGCAGCGTAGCAACTGGTCTTAAAAATTAATTTTAATTAAAAAATTTGCTAAAGAGTTTTAGTCTCTTTTAAAATATAATAATATTAAATACAGTCAGGTCTCGATTTTGTAAAATTACTAGAATTCTAGATTACTAGAATTTTTGAGAAAAAACATTTTCAATAAAATTTGGATATCTTTTAAAAAGATTAAAATTGCAATTTCGACAAATAATTCATTTTATATGATTTTAAGGACTTAAAATTTTTCGGAGCGAATTATTTTAGCCTGTTTTAATTGGGCATAATTAAATCATCACAGGTAAAAAAAAGCAAAATTAAATCAGCAAAAAAATTTATTAATAATCATTTTTTAGCTTTAATTTAAGTAATTTTTTATTCTTATTTAAGTTTATAATTTAAATCTATCCCACTTATATATATCCCCAAATATTCCTGAAACAAAAGGGAGGATATAACCGAGGAATGACTGAAAAGCACTTCTTATCAACTTATGTTCTTTTTAAGGTCCTGACTAAAGAGTATTAAAAATGAATTTTGAGAAAAATTAAATTCTTATTATTAAATAAATTTAAAAAAAGGATATTAATTCTTTAAGAGTTGACTGTCTTAATAATTGTTCTTAGTTTTAACAAACAATAAAAATATTAAAAAATGAATAATGAAATGAGTTTTTTTTTTAAATTTAGAGTAAAATAAATGGATTTAAGTTACTATAATCAATTTCAGTCAACAAAATAAATTTATAAAATCTTCATCTTCAAGCTTTTGTTTCTTTGAAAATTGTAGATCTGATTGAAAATTTAAAATAAATTAGTAGCATTTCAAAAATCATAATAGATTTTTTTTAATTCAAGTATTAGCGGTTCCAGTAAATATGAAATTTAGAACATTTAAAAAAATTAAATAACCAAAAATGGGATATATGCCATTTTTCTAAAAGGAAGCATTTATAGGGGATGAAAAAATAAAACCAGAAACTAGCCGTTTAAATTTTTTTATAATATTTATTCAAACATTAAAATGTTCCCTTTTTAAGAAAACATGTCAAACAAAAAAGTCTTTTTCAATTCAATCAATTTTCAATTTTATAATTTTTTAATTTTGATTTTACAAAAATTTTTTTAAAATGAGTCTGATTTTATAAAATGGAATATTTTAGTATCATTTTAGGACTTTAATATATTTAGGACTTATTTTTTTTTAGGATTCCTAGATTTTATAAATAAAAGGACTTTATTATTTTGGGTCTTTTAAAAGAATATTATTTTAGGATTTTATTTTTTTATGACTTTTTAAATAATGTAAAAATAGGATTTTTGTAAATGCCTTTAAAATTAAGGACTTGAAAAAATTTTATGTTGTTAAAATAAAGTGGACAACGGGTGAACCATAATGCTAAAATTTTTTTTTGACCAAAATGTTAACAAGTTAGACAATACAAAAGTGCAATATAAGTTAGTTATATTAAAAAATTTTATTTTTAAATTTTTGAATGAGGACAAATAACTTGATTAGTCAAATTTATACTTGAGGCTGCTTAATCCATAAAAAACATTTAATTTTAATTTAAATGATTTTATTTAAAGGCCTCAGCGTTAGCCGTTATAGCCTACGAATAAAAATAAATTAAAAGAATTTGATTAAAAATAATAATAAAAAATAAATACATAAATAAAATAGTTATAATTTTCTTTTTTTTTTTTTCATATTAAGACTTTAAAAAAAATTGACAAAGTGGTGTTTTATAGTACTTTAATCTAGCTTCATTAATTTCTGAGTATTCGTCCATTAATTCATCGATTAGGGGATTCTGTGATTGAATCGCTGTGTTAAAAAATCTTTCGTTTAATTCATTCATTCTTAATTTGATTGATAAGAGACTTGAGACTTTAAGGAGATTTTCACTTGACTCATCAAATTTTAAATTGTAAATCGATCTAATAGCGCCATTCTGAATCCTTTCTAGTGTTTTTAATTTATCCTTGGATATTCTTCCTATTTTCGGAGAAGAGTAGTCAATAACCGACCTAATTAAAGATTGATAAATTGTTGTAAGAGTTTCTTTTGAGAGCGACCAATTCTTATTAGATAAAATCTTTTTAATGTTTAATCTATTTGAGCATTTTTTCTTCAAATTGTTAACCTGATTCATGAACGTAAAATGAGGATAAAACGTAATGCCTAAAAAAGTTGGTTCATCATTATAAGAAAGCAATTCCTTATACATCTTTAATTTTAATTCATCTTTATAACATTTGGTGCCATTGTTAAATAAGATGTAATTGCATTTTTGTGGCGCCATTTTAAGACCCCATTTATTTAGCCATGTTTCAAGTTCTCTTAGATACTTGTTTATTTTATTATTAATATTCCCTAATTTATCAAAGATAAAATATGTACATAAATCATCGGCAAAAAGTAACGAGTAATAAACATTAGTTTTATTTCTAATCGGGATGTCATTTATATAAATTGAGAAAAGAGTTGGACTTAAAACCGATCCTTGAGGGACACCTGTAAAAATATTATGGGCTATAGAAAAGGCATTATTCAGTTTAATTTTAAATATCCGACCGCTTAGAAAGTTTTTGCACCAAATGATTAAATATTCAGGAAATTTAAGCTCAGTCATTTTGAAAATCAAACCATCGTGCCAGACTTTATTGAATGCTGAAGCTATATCGAAAAATATAGCGCAATCTTTTTTTTTCCTATTTAAGGTTTCTAAAGTTTTTTGAATTAAATGAAATAAATTGTCTTTTGTTTGCCTATTCTTCCTAAACCCCGATTACTGATTAAAAATGATGTTATTTTCATTTAAAAATATGTTAATTCGGGATAAAATTAAACGTTCACATAATTTTCCAATACAGCTCGTTACACTAATAGGTCTATAATTTTTTGGATTAGAGCTGTTTTTATTTTTTTTTGGTATCATTGTAACAGTAGCTATTTTCCATTCTTCAGGAATGAAATTATTTTTAACCGTTAAGTTAAATAATTTTAATAAAATTTTTCGAAACTCGATACTCCTATGATTAAGTTGGAGATTATAAATTTTATCAGGACCTGGAGATGCCCGTTTAGCCGATTTAATACTTTATCAAGCTCTTCTAAGGTAAATTCCTTGAAAGAATATGTTTTTTCATTGATGGTTTTAATCGTTTTAGAAACTTTCTCTTTGAATTGATTATCAAAATTTGAATTATTAGATTCTTGAAAAACATGTTGAAAAATATGAAGAATGTTACCAAATAATTCAGCTTTTTCATAGTCAGTTTTAAACACTTTATTATCATAGAAAAGATTAGGAATGTAGGTTGATTTTGACTCATTTTCGTTATTTGATTTTAATTTTTTGATTCTCTGCAAAAAGGACGAGATGATGTTATTTTATTTCCTAACGATTTAATAAAATCCATCCAAGATTTTTTTTTATTGCAACTATTTCCTCCTTTATTAATTTTTTAATTCTATTTTATTTCTTCTTGTCTTCTATATTTTTCGGCTTCATTGAATTTTTCCACTTAATTATATCAATTAAATATTCCGGAAGTTTTAATTTATTATTAAATTTCTTTTGTGGTATACATTTCATTGAGCAATCGATGATTGATTTAGTTACAAATTTAATTAATTCACTTATATTATTTTCAATATCTAACGGGACGGTTTTAGGAAGAGAGTTAGAATATTTTTTCAAATAAGCTTTTTTAAAATTTAAGTTTATTTCAGGGTCAAAACAATTTTTTTATTTGTTGAGGATTTTATCAAAATCGAAATTTACTAAAAGCGGGTAATGGTCACTAGACATTGAATCTTTTTTAAGGACTTTAAAATGCTTGAAGTTATTATATATTGACGATGAGCACAAAATTGATTCTTCATCCGATGAAAATGATTTATGAGTTGAATCCTCATTATTTAAGAAAATTACATTGTTTAACTGAAGAATTAGGTCTAAAATTTGTCTGTTTTTGTTTTCTTTAATAGAGCCAAAAGCTAACGATTTTGCATTAAAGTCACCACAAATGATAAAATTTTTTTCATCATTCAATTTTTTAAAAATATTAAAATTTAAAAGTTTTTTAGGGTCAGGAGGATTATAATAACTAATTATATTAACATCTTCTTTTAAAAATTTAATTTTTATACATACCAATTCTAAATCCAAATAGTCATAGTCACTAATCAATTCAAAGCTAAATTTTTTTAAATCAAAATTGCAACACCACCTGCACTATTTCGACTACCTTTTCTCTCTTTGTGAACAATATTATATTCTTGGAAGTTTAAAATTTTGAAAATCAGTTACATCGTTGCATTTAGTTTCGTTAATTGAGAATAGATCAGGGTTAAATTTTTACAGAAATATACTAGATTCAGTTAATTTATTTCGCAGAGAGTTTGCATTCCAATGGACGACACTAAAATATTCATTTGGTTTACTATTTTGCATTGTTTACTTTAGACCAGTGCTTAGCCAAGTATGAAGATAATTCAGCAAGCGAGAGATTATTATCTTGATTAAGAGAATGATTATTGTATAATTTATGAATATTTGAGATTTGTTCATTTGAGAGTTTTGGTAGATTCGGATTAAGAACCTTAAATAAATCAAGCTGAAATAAGAGACTATGCTTTTTATAATGACTGAGTGTATTCTTTAATATAGTAATTTGACAATTAATTTCATTTACTTTACTATTAAGAGCTAGTTTGATTTTTTCTTCTTGATTACTAAGCGTTTTTTCGAAATTTGCTAATTTTTCATCAATTTTTTTTGAAAATTCATCGAATTTATTATTAAAATTTTCTACCAGAGAATTATTAGATACTTTTGACTATAACTTCGACTTGAATATTCTTCATTTTTGCCACTTTTGCTACTCTTTTTTTCACTATTTATTTGCGCTCTATATTCGCGTTTTTAAACTGAGCAACCTCGATACCAAGAAGAATGATTTTGATCACAATTAACACATTTTTTAAATTCACTTGTACAGTCTTTATCAAAGTGATCTGGTGAATTACATTTTCCACACGTTGATTTAAAATTACAATTAAACATAGTATTCCAAAGTCTCTTACAATTTAAAAATCTAATAGGTTGTTTAGCCACGAGCTCAACTCTAAAATATTCATTGCCGATTAAGATTTTTCCGTCTCTTAAAAATCTCTCTCTATTCTTCCTGTACTAACTTCAATTTTACAGATTCTTAATTGACGTAATTTTTTATTCCAAACTTGACAAAATCTTCTTTAAATTCGGATATTGGTCGCCAGTTATACCTCTAACAACAATAAAATTTTTCAAGTTTTGTGAAGAATAGAGATCTAATTTTTGTAAATGAGACAAGAAAGTAACACTATTTAAGACCAATAATTTATCACTAACTGATTTAGGATACAATAATAAATTTCCTTTTGGTTTGAATGTCAAATTCATCACCAAAACAAGTTGCAATAATCGAATTAAGCTCTTTTTTACTTTTAACATATTTCTCGTCTAATTTAAAATAGAGTATTGGAGCGATCGTTTTATTAACATATCTATTGCGTTTAGAATTATCATCATCAGATTTGGTTGGAAAAATATTTTCAATACTTCTTTTTTGTTGTCAATTTTCATTTACATCCTGAATATCATGGTTTCCACCGCCCCACGAGTCCATTAGAACGTCACTAATGGATAGTGGGTTTTGATAATTCGAACCCAGTTTGGATATTTCAAAAATTTTTTTTTTTCAATAATTCATATATATTTATAAACAACTCATACAACTTAATTTAATTGTCTTTAATCAAGCATTAATTTATTTGAAAACATACGTGCAGATTGCTATTTTTTTAATTCAGGGGTTAGAAAATTTACACAAAATTTAGTCGAAATGATAGATTCATAGCAAAACATTAGTAAATGTAACAAATTAAATAACGAAATTTAAGAGTATTTTTATAAAACAATCAAGTCTCAAAATATAAATAAAAAGTCTTAAAATATTAAAAACCTTTTTTTTAAGTCCTAAAATGAAAAAACCTATTAAATAAATTAGTCCTAAATTATATAAAGTCCTAAAATTATATTATACCAATAAAATGGCATGCTTTAAATACACAAAAGAAACTTTAAACTAAACATAAGTCTGTTTGAAGTTTTTAATCTTAAAAAAAATCTTCTACATAGAATAAGATAATGAATCATTTTATTAGTCGTAAAGCTAATTTACGTTTAGCAGAAAATTGACAGAGTTAAAGACATGGTATTAGGTAGGCTCTAAAACACTCATTGGAATTTTTGTTTAATAAAATATTTTGAAATGAAGATATATAATAATTACTAAATTAGGTTACTCTAGGTGGTTACACATAAAAATCTAAACACTCAGAATAGTTACAGTGTAAGAAACTTCAAGGTCGATTAACAGAAAAAAATTAAGATATTTCTAAAAAATGGAGTTAAAAATCAGTTTTTTGGATTTTATTATTCTAAAATGCTTAATTTTTTTAAAATGTGCATTTTTTTTCATTAAAGACAACAATAGTATTATATTTAATAAACACAAATTTTATAAGAAAAATGGACTAATTTTGTAAATAATATCAAAGAGGACCTCAGTTGCCATATTTAAACTTTTGCAAAATTGTCTAAATGACCTTTTGGCAACAAATAAGCTTTAGAAAACTATTTGAAATTCGTACTTTTAGAAAAAAAAAATTCTATTTTGATAAAAATATTCCAAAAGTATTTTAAAGTTAAGAATTACCGTAAAACCTTGTTTATAAGCGCACCCCCATAACCCCCTTTTTTCAGAGGAACAGTAATCAGAAAAATTTTAATTTTGTTATATTATTATAGACCACACTAAACTCTACCAGAAATGTAATAATAAGAAAATAAATTAATTTTTTTAGAGTACGATTAATTTTTCCTTTCAAAGAGCCGATTTTTAGTCGCTTATAAGCAAGGTTTTACGGTAACTATGATTTAAAAATTTTGGTTTTTGGTATGAACAATTTTGTTAACAATAACCAATATAAAGGCTACTAAAGTTTAAAAATTGGGTTATTTCACAAAATTAAATAGTTTTCTAAAAAATTATCGGTATATTTTGCATTTTTTGATGATTTGCATATGAGCTTTATTTGGTTTGTGTTATAAAAAAATGTTTTAATTATCCAATTGTTTAAATAGGAATCGTTCTGAAGGTAAGGTTATGGCCACTCTTTTCAAACGATTCGGTTTAATTCTTTAGGGTCTGTGAAGTTAATTTCTATTCACTCATTTCAATTCACCATTTTAAGTTAAATTTTCTTACGAAATAAAATTTTTCTTAAGTTGAAATTGCTACCACTTGTATCATTTTAGCTAGATCCAACAAAATAGGAAAAAAATTCTTTTTTACAATTGAACTTTTATTAAAGAACTGACGTTATATTAAGTTAGCTTGACTAAAAACGTATTCCGATGTAATACAAATGGTCTTTATAATATTTTTTTAATATCTTTATGGTTACCTTTCAAAAAACAATTTGTTCGTCCTGTTTTGTTTTTGGAAATTAAAATCTTAATTTCTATGAACATGGAATCGATTTGTAGGAAAAAGCTCGAGGTTTAATGAGTTATTCGGTCATTAAAAGATCATCAAAAGATTGAAAAAACATAAAAAGGTCCTTTTTAGCTTTTTGATCAGATACAATGCTTAATAATTGAATGAAATTTGGCTGCAAAAAACACCGAAATAATGTTTTTGTTAGACTTAAAACTTAGATAAAGTTCTTATGCTTCTGTTCAATTCGAAAAATTTTAATGAAGAGTCCTAACCTAAAATAAATTGTTGTAGGCAAGCTTGGGTTTTAAATATCTTTTGCTATTTCATTTTATTGAGGCATGTGAATAATTGGAATATTTGGGTTCTAAAACTCTTTATTCGAAGATACAAACTTCTTATTTTTCTAATTTAAAACTTAGCTAAACAAATTCATAAAATATAACTTAAAAAGCGAGCCTAAATTAATATTATTCCTAACCATAGATTCATTAACTTCTCTAAGTAACAAATAGTTTATATTATTTTACTTTGGCTCTAACCGCCAACAAAATAATCACGTTAAAAAAACGCTTTTTTTTGATAGCTTGGCTAATACAGTCATCCATTTTTTGTTCTATTCAACACATCAATAATCAAACCAATAGTCAAACATTCAAATAATCCAACCCATGATAAAAATAATCAGTAGCTATATCCGACACAATCAAATACCTTTACGAGTCTGTTTTTCTAGACGAATTAAAAAAAAGAACATAAAGATCATACTATCTATTATTAAAGAACTCAGGTCTGCTATACTGTTCAAGTCAAATTTTTTAAAAACAATTGTGAAGCGATTTTAAGTACCTAAGTTTGGGTAAAACAATCTTTCAATTCAACATTAGTTGTACATCTCGAATTTGATAACTTTGTTCTGTAATTTATCATACCTAGATCATATAAATTTTATTCAATTTCTTGTTGTGGAATGTTCATGTATTCACACGGCTTTTAACTAAATAATTCTGCATCATTTTTTCAAATTTTTTATGAATTTTTCCTACTTAAAATTTTCTTTTTACTTACTCTTCCCATCTTATTTTATTACAAAATTAGGTTTTTGCTTTAATTTACAAAAATAAAAGATCTAGTCAAAAAACGGAAAGCTATGTTTTCAAGAGGAGAATCCAAAGTATATAAAACTGATTTCTTTTTTTGGCTAGAAAAAGTTTCAAACGAGAATTAAGAATTATAAAACGTGTTTTAACTGATCTAAATCAAAATTCAACAAAAAATTGCGAGTGAAAAAAAAACTCAGTCCAGATAACAAATGAATTTTGAATAATTTATTCAAAGATTATTGCAAAAAATTTTTGGAGGTTTATGAAAATATTTTTTGTACTTAAAATTCTTATAATTAGTTTGATATAAAATTAGTAAATTACTGTTGTCGTTTTCGAGTTGTCATTCTCTCCTTCAATCTTTTCATGTTATTTATTTGCATTAAATTTTAAATTTTATTAAAAACTAATCTTCTACTATATTTTTATTAACCTTTATGTACAATACCACATTCATTGTGGCGCCACATCACCTCATCAAGGTATTCTTGGAGGTATAATCTATTTACACCCTGCATTTGGCGTATTTTGGATTTACATTTAAGCCATACCGATTCGATTGAATTAGTATTACAACCGGTACGCTTATCGACAAATTTAGAGTCATTGACTGAAAAATGTTTATAATTTTGGGACAAATAAGCTATCGAATCATAGCTTTTCTATATGGCAAGTTTTTTTTTTAATGAAACATTTTTTTTTTCAAAGTTTGAGCTAGATAAGCCAAAGAACCCTCGTTAAATAAGATTTAAAAAATTAAAACCAAATACATTAATTAGATGTTAATCTAAAGTTAAGAACTAAATTTTAATTTGATAAACCCAATGACCAGTTTAGTCCCTTAAAATTGGGAATATCTCTGTTCAGTTTAATTTGTAATTTTTCCAAATATTTTTGTCTAAAATTTTTAATAAAAAAAGATTGAAACTATTTGAAAATCACAACTTAAGTATCTTTATTAGCAATCAAAATTTGCTCTTTTTTTGATAAAAAAAATCCAAATTTACTATATTGAATTTGGGCAGTAATAAGACCATTTTGTTTTTATAAAATTCGATTTTAGCTTTAAGAATTAGATGCACTAAAAATCATTATATATGGTTAATATATTTTTTTAAATTCTAATGTAATTTTTTTTGGGCTAATTTGATTTAAACTTAAAAGGAAAAAACATTTATTAAAAAAAAAAGTTGCCATATATCAGAATGAATAATCGAATCTGGTAAAATATGTTTTTGTATAATTGGAGTTAGTGTATTTTCTTTACGATTGTTTACAGCCTTAGGAAAAAAATATTAACTTATTAATTATTTTTTCAATATAAATATTGTTTTTTTGAAAAATTAAAAATAACATAAATTTCAAATTTCAAAATTTTATCGTTTATTAGCGTTTAATAGCGACTAAGGGATCAGAAAATAAAAGGAATTTTGAAATATAATTTTTACGGATTCCTCGTTATATTCCGATAGTTTACTCGCAGAAAAATGAAACAAAATCAAGACAAATTACTTAAACAAAACCAAAGAGAACTAGAAACTCAGCTTCAAAATGATTTGAATGCATTAAAAAAAATCGAGAAATGGGCAAAAAAGATTCAAGAGCGCATCGAAAGCAATCGACAAAAGCTAGATCAACTTAAGACGGCTCCAAAGAACAATTTATATGACAACGTTAAAGCTGACTCGACTGACAAAAGTCCATTATTCAAGACCTGTCTTAACGTAACGAATAATTTAGACAACAAAAAGAATGACAAAACCCAACAAATATTTGACTCTAAAGATACTATTAATGAAAAAATATTAATAAATCCAAGCATTAGAGATACTGAAACACTTAATATTTTACACGAATTAATCGAGTCACAAATTAAATCTAAGGCAAAATTATTTGAAAATAGATTAAGTGTTATTGAATTATTAACATCAAGTCAAAGTGGTCAATTATATGAATTAAGCGACTCAATCAAAATTATCAAAGATTCGTATTCACAAAACCATTCCGTTACAAAGGAACTTCTGGATATGATTATGACTAGGCTGTCTGAAACCTAAAAAAAAGAAGAAAAGTAGATTTTTATCCGAATGTGACTATAAGTTTTTTTTATTAATTATTTTAAAATTTTGTAATTTTTTATTTTTTTTTTTTTTCTTTGATTAATGACATTTTATAAATAATTGAATTTCACTTCAAATAACGCCGCCTTATTTAACGGGGTGTTACGTAAGTGGTCGGTAGTCGGCCTCAGCCTAAGCTTTAAATAAATAAATAAATAATTAATTAGTCAAAAAAATAAATCAGTTAATTTTTTATCTGGAAAAAACTTTTTTACTTATTCGTTCTCTAATGCCAAAAACCCAAATTTGTTTATTTTTTGTCATATGAATCATGTCTTTACCTTTATTGTATTTCACTTTGTTTAAAACAGATTCATCTTTTTCAACAATACTATTTTTGCCACCAACTTTAACATTTTCTTTGTCGAAATCTAAACAGCATTACTGTCTTAATAAATGGCATATTTTGAATATAGACCGTCTGGATATTTTTAAGCTCTCTTGCATGTCTGCTTGTTTTCTATCCTTGGTCCAATAATCGACAATTTCCAATACATTTATAATTGATAATTTGAATTGTTCAAAAAAAGATTCACCTTTTACCGAATAAAATGTCGAACATTTTGTATAACGCCATGAATATTTTTCAGGAGTTTGTCTCTTTCGTAATTTACATACTATTTTACATTTTGTACAAATGCAGATGCGATAAAGTAAACCAATAGACATCAAAAAATTTATTAGTTCTAAGGGTTCAAATAAAGATATTTCCTTAAAGTCCATTTAGAAAAATTTATTTTCCTTAAATGTTTGAATAAATTAAAAAAAATGATTACGTAATTTAAACATTTCAAAACAAGTTTATCATTTGATCAAAAAAATTATAAAAATTTTTTTTGAGTGTAAAAGTTGTGATCTTTTTTCTTTTTTTAAATTTTTCGAAATTGATCATAATATTTACAATAAATTTTTTTATGTAAAAACATATGATCAAAAGTTCACTAAATTTACAAGATGAATTTTTGGGGTAAAATATATGATTAAAAGATCACCAAATTGACAAGACCCAAAGTATCATACAAAAACCAATACAAATTTTGAATTCAGCATAAAAAAGTACCCTAGAAAACAAATTTAAAAAATTTCCAAAAATTTTTGTAGCTAAACTACCGTTTATCGTTTGGGGCATCTTAAAAATAATAATAAATAATCCAATAAAGCTTGTCCCAAACTTTAAATGATGGTATAAATTCAAATAAATTTTAACCATAAATAGAGTCGCATTTCTTGTTTTAAAAAAAATATTCTACTTAGGAGAGCCACATTTACGGTTGGATAGACAAGAAAAACCATACAAACTCTAAAATGTCCTTCCTCATTTAACCTTATGATAATAGTTTTTAAATATCATTAGTAAGATAATTTTATAAGGACTTACCGTAAACCCTCGATACTAGTACTTCTATAAATTCGAAAACTTTCAAAATTGTAGCCCCTCTTATTTTTGAAGCGAAAAAGTCTGTGAATACATTTTAGTAATAAGATCACTGGTGACAAATTCGAAACTCCATATTTATACCAAGGGATTACGGTAAATGATATTTAAATAAAATTCGGACGTTGAACGCAATACTGCATTATTAAAAAATTGTGCAATTTCAATTGCGAATGCGATTTAGTCTTTTTTTTGTTGTTGTGCAAATTTGCAGCGGAAATTGACAAAAACCTCTAAAATGCCGTTATATCAACCTAATTAAAATTTAGGTTGATCAAGATCTAATTAAGTTAATATTTGAGTTATACATTAGTGTATTTATTTGTTTTTAAGTGGGAACTTGAACACTTTACTTTACTAGGTCTGTTAATTTAATCAATTTCGACTTCAACATGGGTCTATCATCAAACGACTTCAACTATTTGGCCAATTAAGTTGTTCCACCTATGTTTGCTCCCCTCCTTTATTTTGAAGATTTTCTCACATTTCAGACTTTTATTTAGTGTGACAGAAAAGATTGACACAGTGGTTTTCTTTCAAAGATATTCGGTTTTAAAATTCGATTCATTTTTCTAAACCGGTTTTCATTCAATTCGGTTTTTAAAAAAAACAAGCGATCACTTTTCTAGAAATAAAATAGAATTATTAATTCAATATAGTTAGATCCCTTTGTTTTGATTTTTAAATTTGAAGGAAATATATAAGAAAGTTCTAACATTTTAAAATAAATTTTATTGCAAGAGATTCCTCATAATTATTGATGGGATAGAGTTCAGGATAGGACTCTCAGAATTAATTATGTTCTAAACTTTGTATAGCTTTGTTCAAATTTTCATTTAAAATATTTAAATGGGAGGAGAGGATCTCTTCCCCTCCTTGTTTTGTTAAATAAGTTTTTTGAGTTCTTTCAATTTTAAAACATTGAAATGATCAAATTTAATAAAACACAAAAAAATAAAATATATTCATTTTTAATTATATTTTGTAGCTTAAATCAATCGAGTTTTTTTGAAGCTTGTAAGAGACATTTATCAAATACGATAAATTCAATTTTAGTTTTTGAACTACATTTATGAGATTTTGATAAGCCTTAATTAATAAAATTGTTAAATAAAAAAGTTATTTCAAGTGTAATTATGCTTTATTTTAAGAAATATTTTTGAAACACAATAATCAAAAATTGAAATTATTTTCTGTTGGAAAACTTGTTACAATTTAAATATGTTATTAAAATTCTAGCTTTTAAAAATCAAAATCGATTAAACATAATAAGAAATTTTCTAGTAAATAGCTTCTGATTATTATGATTATCATTTGTTTAAGTAAATTTTAATATTGATTCTTGATAATTACTCAATATTATAAAATATTTTACATATCAAAGACTCAAATTCAAAACTGATGAAAATACTCTTAAAGAATCATCAAGAAATCGACTTTGTTTTTAGTGAAAATAAAATTTAAAGGATAGGCTTTGTAGTTAGTTCAAAATTTAGATATTGTTGTACAAATAGAATCAAAAAAATTTGTATTACAAATCTGATTAGTTTTTGTAAGTACTCGTTAAAAATAAATGAATTAAAATATATTAATAAAAACTTTTGAGACGACCTTTTAAAATATTTTTAAATTATCCACTTTTTTAGGTAAAATGAGATTTTCAATATAAATAAATTTTTAATTTAATTAATTGTTAAAAAATTTCATTTGAGAAGCTCAAAAATGAATTTACTCTTTGGAAATTTTCCAAAAGGTAGAATTCCAATTAATCTTTAAAAAAAATAGGTTGGGGATTATATCAATAAATTTCGAGCAGTATCTTTATTTTTTCGAACTTGAAACATCCTGCTGATTAATGATTTTTTATTAATTCTAATATATTAAATGAGAAAGATTGTTTGAATAGAAACCCTTATCATGTTCGATAACTAGAAAAAAAAGAAACTATAATTTATGTGATTATTTTAAACCTAAAAACAATTAACCAAGTTTTAACTTTTTTATCAATTAATAATTAGTATAAGGATATATAGACCTCTTTATGGAAAGTTTTCAAAAAGAAGAGGCATTCGACAGTCAGTTCGAGAAAAAAATTCAAAAAAAAAATATTCTAACCGCTATTTTTAGCTCTTTTGTAATACTAAAAAATTTTTTTGAAATTTTTTTTTTTTGACTCTTTAAGGCTCCGTTTTTTTGAAAACTTGCCTTATTTTAATCTATAAAGTACTCAGTCAATTTAATTTGAGACCAGACATAATACATAAAGTAATCTTCCTGATTTAATTGATTAGTTGAAAACGAATAATCCGAAAATTTCGCAAATGACCTTATTCAATAAAATCGAACGGTTGGTAAAAAATCTGGTTTTATAAAAAACTAGAATTAAAAACATCTAAAAGAAATGACATGATTTAATAATTATTTTATAAGCTAATAATATGTTTTAAATTTTTTTTATGAAAGTTACATTCTATAAAATTTTTAAAAATGGAGGGGGTGTTTTGACGCATGAAAAAAAAAATTATAGCATGAAAAAATTATTTATAGTATAACAAAAAAAATTTAAAGTATGAAAAAATTCCTAATTTTTATAGTATAAAAACAAGAAGTATAGCATAAAAAAAAGTATTTCTTAGCATATTTTTTTTGCTTTTGGAGCATAAAGAAAATCAAAAATGTCTTAAATTTCTGTTTAAAAAAATTTCAAAAATTAAATTACTTCTCGAAATGAAGTTGTTGTATTAATAAATTATGCTATTAAAATCAAATTAAAAGTTGAGTTATATAATTAAATATAATTCTTCTAATTTAAAATTTAATAAATTTATCAAAATTACCTTTCAAAAAATGGTGATACTAGAGTTTGATTTTTCTCAGAAATTTTTTATTTAATTTCTTTATATTGTGCTGAAATCTTTTCATAGTCTAAAATGAAGGTAAATAAAGTAATTTGTGAGATAGTTATGGGTAAATTGCTATCTTAAAATCGGCATTTTATATGCAATCGAGAGAGTTGAGGGAACACAAGATTAATTAAATATAAAGATGTAAATTAGCTAAAGTAATTTAAATTTTTCCTTAAATTTTTTTTGCATTCGTAGTTAGATTTGTAATTTGATCCATGACTTCTAATTTCGATTTTTCATTTAATTTGATAATAATATAAATTCTAATTTCTTTAATATTGAAACAGGTGTAAAACAAGGTGGAGTTCTTTCTCCCTTTTTTTAAAATTCCTTCATTGATGACCTCATTGAAGAACGCCTTAAAGCAAACCTAGGAGCTCAATTTAAAAATATTAATGTCTCAGTAATAGTTTATGCTGATGATATAATGTTAATGAAACTCATTTACAAAAACTTTTAAATATATGTCGGGAATATGGGGAACTTTGAAAATAAAGTTTAACCGACAAAAACTATTGTTATTAGCTTTGGTTCTCCTCTCTTCAACACTACTTTTTAT
>NTPY01000527.1:693854-716033 GCA_002922825.1 Brachionus calyciflorus
GCTTAAGCAAAAGCATCGTCTTAAGATCCTCTTAAGCATAGCTTTTTGACTGCTTAAAATCTTTTAAGACGGTCTTAAGCAGCCTCTTAAGCAGACTGTCAACTTATTTCAGAAATGTACTGTAATAAAAGCACTTTAACTACTGGTGTACCAAAATCGCAACACCAGATAAAACACATGTATTTAAATCAGAAATTTTTTTTTATATTGGTAGTTAAAGAGTAAAAAAATTTATTTTGGATAAGGAAATAAAAAATTTTCAGGAGACTCTTTTAAGACGAAAGATAGCTATTTTTGGCTAAAAGAAGACGAAAGATCCTTTCTTGTAAAAAGTGAAAGAATAAAATGAGATGATAAATTTCTTTCTTAAATTAAAAAATTTTCATTCTAATATTTAATTTTTTATAATTGATTTGCCCGTCTAAATTTGAACTTAAAATCGCAATTCACTTGAAATAATTAGATAAAAGAGAATACTTAATCGATAAATGATTCTTTCGTTTAAATTTGAACTTTAGTTCAATCTTTTATACATTTCGTGTAAGAAAAGTTTTAAAAAATGTTCACGAAAAATAATTTCTGTTCACTAAAAAAAATTTTTTTTCAACTAATTTTTTCAAGAATTGTGTTCTCATTTTAGGTGAACAGCTTTTTTTGTGAACAAAATGATCAGAAAGGCCACATGATGCTAAATGTCACATTTTTTAGTGATCAAGTGTTCAAATTGTCGACATGACCCAACAAATTTATCTTATAAAAAATTAAATGTTTATTCAGAAAGCAAGAGAGAGTGCGCTAAAACAAATATATCTCATATGTGGTATTAATATTATTTTCCTTAACAGCGGATCACCGAATGAATTTATACAGTGTGAGTTTTTTAACTTAAAATTGTGTAAGTCTAAACATATAAAAAATTGGCAGGTTTTAACTTTAGAAGAAAGTTTAAAGTAAACTATAAAGTTGAAACTTACAAGTTAATTATGAATATTTTTGCATTTACAAATTGATAAAAATGTCATGGTCATTTTATTTTTTTTATGCTTTTCTTCAAAAATATATTTTACAGTCATACACCAGTTATATCCCAATTCAGTTATATCATAAAAAATCTTTAGAACCGATTTCTTGAATCTAAATATTATTTTTCGCTTGTATCACAACTCAGTTATATCACAGTTAGATGTTTAGACAAACATGCTGATATAACTGGGGTATGACTGTATTTCGGCTTATCTTTCTTGTATAATTTGACAAATAAAAAGGCAACATAGCTTTTTTTCACTATTTAATTTCTCCTCCTACTTATAATTTTTTGCGTATCTTTTGTCAATTAAAGTATTATCTAATTATAAATTCAGTGGAAAATAATAAATTTTAATAAGTCGCTTTTTTACACTTTTGCAGTAATGGCAATATCAAATCTAAAATGATAATAGTTTTTCTGATATCTTGCAATTATGAAAAATAAATTTAACTTATACCAGAGCCTCAGTTTTATATATTTTCGAAGACCAGATAAATAAAGAAAATTTAAATTTTTTTAATTAATTACCTGTTTGAGTAAAGTGGATTCTTTTTAATGAAAATTCTAAAATCAACTTAATTTCATGATCAAATAATTTTGATTTTTATGGCTTCAAGAGAGTTTATTCAAAGTGACTTCTAGCGAATTCCGTTAGCCTTTTAGATTAAGAGTGATTTTAATAACTTGAAATATAAATCATTAAAGTAAGATAAGAGATACAGAACTCATGAAAATACAAAGAAAGGTATTTTGGTATAATTTTTAAAGAAAAGGTATAATTAATTACTGGTCAAAAATTTAACATTGCAAGTCTTCAAAAAGATTTCTAAATCGTTCAATTATTTATTCTTTCATAATTTGCAATATTTTTTTTTTCATTAATTTATTTAAAATAAAATTATTGGTTCATCATAATGAGTTGCTTTTTTTCACTATCGTTTGATAATTTGCCGCTTTTCACTACTAATTGTCAATTGGAGAACAATGATAATGAAAAAAAGCTATGATACGAATTAAAATACATGGAACTAAAGAGTATAAATGTCGCTTATACAATTCTTAATTCTAAAAAATATTCTTGATGCTAAAAAACATCCTATAGCAAGTTTAAAATTTAAAAACAAAAATTTTAAAAAGTATATTAATGTCATTGTTTATTTTTATAAAAATGTCAAAAAAAAAATTCAATTTAATCCCGTTCTAATGTTTTTTGGGATTTCCTTGTCCGCCCCCTTTAGGCTAATTGAAATTTTTATTCTTTAAGGTTGCAATTTGGCTTTTTTATTTTTCATTGATTAATTAGAACACTAATTGCGAGGAACGAGCTGGCCGTGAGGAGCTTAATAAGCATGAGTGGGGGGTCTTAATTGTGTGTAGTGCGGACTTTCAAAATTTCTATGTTGTTGAGAATTTAGGTTTGTTTATGCAATAAAAAATATTTCATGTTATTTTTTTGAAAAATATTTAGAACATAGACGTTGCAAATATTGTTAATTTTTAGATTTGCTTAAAATTAAATTAATTTACTTATTCTCCTCCCATGTTTCTTTTAAAAAAAGTATCCAAAAATTTAAAAATACAGAGATTATTTTTTTAATTGAGCCAATCTACTTTAAAGAAAAATAAAATTCCCACGCCAATTTTATCGACGGCTACATAAAAAAATATTTTTTCTTTTATTTTTTTTCTTTGTTTACTTTAAAGATAAACAAGATACTTTTTAATTTATGTTATAAGTGTGTGAAATTTAAATTGGTTTTAACATTTTTCTTATTTAATTAAACAACCATAGAAGTTTTCAAATATTTAATTTAATTTGACACAAGGCGACTACTTGGAAACTCATTTTCTATGACTGGCACTGGATTTAAACTGTCGGGCTTTTTCTTGGATGAGCGTACCAACTGAGCTATCTCTCCCTACGCATAAGTATTTTTCTTTAGTAAAAGTAACCAATACAGTATTAAGAATTTCTAGGGAGGGATTCAATTTTCAAATACAGCCTGACCTCGATTTTGTTAACACTGATTTTGTTCAGTTTTGAATTTCGCAAGATAATCCTTTAATTTTTTACTCGAATTTATTATCGTTTGATTTTTTTAACATTTTGGACGTTACCGAGACAGCTAAAAAAATCGAGGTCAGACTGTAAAAAAAAAGCTAAAAAAAAATCCAATAGAGCTCAATAGAGAACCAATAGAGAACAAAGAGCTCAATTTTTTTTAATTTTTTTATAGTTAAGTGTTCACCTGTCGCCAAGTATGGCAAATATTCTCAAACATCGCCCTGTTAGAAATTTTTTTTTTAGTTTTTTGTAGTTGGGAGATTTTAAAGGAGCCCGTACTTTTTGTCTATTTGACCTATTTGCAATCCCTGGCCATGCCTTCCCTAAAAAAATTTAAAAACGTTTCGTTACTCGCAATATAAAGCTCTGCTTCCCTATCTTATTTTCTACAGTAATATTTTTCACAGTATAATTACTTTAGTAATAAATTAGGTTATACCAATGATTTTAAACTTTTAAATGAGTTAATTGTTTACCCACAATTAAAAAACTGCTTCCCAAAATAGTGAAACTTTTAAACACAAATGACTGTTTAGCACAATTTTTGTGTGTAAATAAGTGATTATTAATTTTCGAAAAAAAAAACTTAAAAATACAAATGTCATATATTGATTTGAATATTAATTTTTTCTAAATGTTTTAAAAATAAAATAATTAGTCTAAAGTTATCTTGTTTAATTATTAGAAAACCATCTTCCTGCTAATTTTGGTCTTCCTTTTTTCGATTTATTTACAAATACATCATCTTCCACTAACTTTTGTAATGCTAAAAAATGACTACACAGGCCAGATTTAATAAAATATTCACATTCACAAGTCTTCGATTTAAGGTTTAATTCATAAGCGTTTTTAAATAGGTACAAATTTTTGCCAATCTTTTTAAAATAAGACCAACAAGCCATTGATTCCGATAGTTTTAATTCCCTCGCGCTAGGTTCAGGGACTTTCTCAAAACGCTTAGAAACTATTGAAAAGTGATTAATGATGTCAAGACTGAGAAAAATAAAAGAAAAAACACTAAATTTCATATTATGAGTAAAATCTCGTTTTATTGTCGCGTTAAATGACTCTATTGGCGAATTTGTAGCACTGTATCCTGGTGGAGAGTTGTAAGCCTTCCATTTGGCGAATCTAGTTTTTGAAGATAACCATGATTTCCAAATATACATCAAAAAATCAGGGCAATTAATTTTACAAAAACTTACAAATTTAGTATAATATTTTAAAAAGTGGTCTTTTGAAGTGGTAAAGTGTAGACGTTTTAACCAATATTTAAAAATGGTATGCTGTTCGTCTGTAGGAATTAAATTTTTTTTCTTTTTACAGTTCAATACAACATGAAAATAGCACATTAAAATAACAGAATCCGGAAAGTAGTACTTTATAGCGTTATAAGAAGCATCGCAAGCATCCTGCATAAAATATTCAGGATCAAACTCGATGTCTAATTTTTCTGCCATTTCAATAAGCCCTTTAAATAACCATAAAAAATCTTCTTCTTTCTCATGGCTCGTTATTAAGAAAGCGATAGGATGGAATGAATTAATTTTATCGGTTCTTCCAATGACCACTGATGGAAACCTATTTTTCATGAGTTTATAGGTTCCATCAATATGATAACATCCTGGCAAATTGCTGTCAAAATAACTAAGCTTTTTACTTGAAGTAATACAAATATGCAGATGATTTTCATCAGAACCATTACCGAGTATAAGATTTCTTTCACAGTCAAATTCAAAATTAAAAAAAAACGGCTTATTTTCATCTATATTTTCATAGTACCGATTTGTCATTATCAGATCTTTCACTACTTTAATTGAGTTACCTTTAGAATTTTTGTTTCGATATGCAAAGACAAAATTCTGTATCTTTTTTAAATTAATTTAGTTAATTGAACATGTAGTTTAATTCAATAATAAATATTTTACTTGTTTAAGAGTCAGTTTTTGAAAATTTTTTATTTCCTGATGTTTTATAATTCTCTTATGAATATGATTCGGCTCAATAAATAAATTATCCTTTATTAAGTTGGTAATATAATTTTTTATTGAGCGGTGCATTCCTCTAGTTTTCAATAGATTATTCGATTTACCTGTAAAAATAAATTATTTAATTATTTAATTATTCAATTATTTAGAATAATATTACCTTTGTGAGTTGATTTTTTATAAATAAAAATTTCATTTTGTTTATCACATTTTAGAATTTCACTCCATTTTGCACGAGTCTTTTTTACAATTACATTTTTTTTAATGTATCGCATAGAGTGAGGAAGCTCATAAGTGCAATATTCTAATGTACACTTCAGGTTTTGACTATGAGTAACATGCAAATAATTATATTTTGATATTAAAAAATCGTCTAATTCTTCAAATGATTCGCATTGTTTAATAACTACAAAATTTTTATAATTCATTGAATTCGTATTGTTTTAGAACAAGATTGAATTTTATCATTTTAATAATTAGACTTCTCATAACTAATTGACATTGAATTATCGGAAGAACATTTATTTGATTCAGTGACCAAAGAATCAGATACACTTGAACTAGAAAATTCAGTTTTATTTGATTTAGATTTTTCACTTCGAGATGAAAAACTTTGATCCAAATCATTATCTGACGCTTTACTGGTAGTTGGTTTGACTACGGAATGGTTTTTGCCATTTTCAAAAATTTCAAATTTCCGCTCGTCAGATATTGGTTCGGCATCGTTCAATGATTGATCTCGGCTACTATTTTTTGAAGCAATTTTCCTTTTTTTGATTTTTTTGGATTTATTAGTCTCAAAGTAATCTGAAGTTTTTTTTTTATTTCGAAGAACCATAGGCATCTCAGTAAGGAAAATCAAAATTTAGCGGATTTTTTTGTTTCTAAATGCAATGATTTATAATTTCAAAAATTTGTGTTTATAAGTTTTTGAAATTATAAATCTTTGCTTTTGTACAAATAAGTTTCAAAAAAATTAAATTAAATTGTGAAAAAAAGTTTTTGTCTTGTCAAAAGTGATTTTTGTGGAGAAAATTTTTTCGTTGTGGGTAACAGTTTTTTAATTGTGGGTATCAGTTTTTTCTTTGTGGGTACTAGGTAGACCCCTTTTAAATTAAAGCTGTAATATTCAAAAAAGAATGTTTAGAATTATCTCTTTCAATTTTTAAATGGCCACCTTTTGCTGTGCAACAAGATTTTTCTTCATGGGATTAATATTATTTACGATCAATTTAAAAGTATAAGTGATTGGTCAATTTTTTTTGTTTTTGGTAAAATTTAAGAAAGTTTTACGCTATTTTCAGAAAAAAAACAAACAAACAAAATTATGATTTTATTACTAAATTTTATTCTAAATTTTTGAAACAAACTGTATTTATTAAGTTTCATCAAATAAACGGTAGTTATAATATTGCTGTTTATTGACCGTAATAACTCATGCCTTTAATGATATTAAATTACTAAAAAATTCCGAATATTTTTCTAAAAAATCGAAATTATCTTTGCTAGATATTTTAATTTTATCATATTTAGCGAAATTAATAGAACAGAAGAAAATTTAAAACGATTGCAATATTTTTTATATTCTTTTGCTTTTTTATGCCAAACGGGCACCTAAAATTTATCTTTAAATTATTTGATCGCGGCGTTTTTACAATGTTTTTTTCTTTTTAATTTTCCTCTGTTGTACAGGGGTGCTAAAGGGATAGTAATCGACACATAGAGAACATATACAGAACAAAGAGTCACACTTTAGATATATTTTATCCTTAATACCTTTAAGAATTGTAAGTGACGAATAAATAAATCTATTATGTTCCCTTTATGTGTCTTAAGTGTGACAACTTAAGACATTATGTCTAGGATGTTACTTAACTTGCCTTTGTGTGACTAAATATGACAAAGCGTGACTTCAAAAAAAAGCCTTAGTGTGTATAAATATTACAAAGTGTGACTTCTAAAAAAAATATAAAATAGAACTTTATTAAATTATCGATTTAAGTAACGTAATTAATTTATTAATTGGATTACATTTAACTTTGTTCAATGTCTTTATTTATTGAGTTCCTGTTCTGTTTTTTTTTTATATAGATGAGATGAGTATTGATAACCTAATTGATATGACATTTGAAAAGCAAGGTCAAATTTAAAATATAATTGAAGAAAAAAACGATTAAGAAATTCGTTTTTTAACAGTAGAGGAACTTATTTAAAAAACATTTAAATATAAAGTTCCATTTCATATTTTTTTAGAAGTAACAATTTGTCATATTTATACACACTAAGGCCTTTTTTTTGTAGTCACGCTTTGTCATAGTTAGTCACACTAAGTCTTTTTTTGAAGTCACGCTTTGTCATAACTTGTCACACTTAAGATTTTTTTTTGTAGTCACGATTTGTCATAGTTAGACACACTTTGTCATACAAAGTCACGTTAAGTAACATCCCAGACATAATGTCTTAAGTTGTCACACTTAAGACACATAAAGGGAACATAATAGATTTATTTATTCGTCACTTACAATTCTTAAAGGTATTAAGGATAAAATATATCTAAAGTGTGACTCTTTGTTCTGTATATGCTCTCTATGTGTCGATTACTATCCCTCAAGCACCCCTCTAGTGATGATTTGAATTCAGATCCTTGAATTAACTTATTAGGAGGAGAATTTTAAAACGTAAGTTTTTTTTTATCTTGATCCGTAGGCTCAGTCTTTTTGCTCGATTTTGCTCTTTCAAAGAAAAAATATTTCAATACATAAATTATGGCAAATTATGACAAACTTAACAGATTTCAGAGCTCTTAAGAGAAAAAACAAAATTTTTAAAATAGAAGAAAAATTTTTTTATCAAAAGAAATTTTAATCGAAAAATCTTTTTTTAAATTTTTCAGACTTCTTTTTCATATTTGCAATATTTTAGTTTGGAGAATACTCGGATACGCACTTTTACGAATAAAAAACAACCAGTTCAAGGGATTAAAAAAAAACCTCTGGTGAAAATCTTTTGATCGATTTTCAAATATTAAATAAAGCTAGTTAAATACATAAATTACTGAAAACTTGGCCGTTTACTAAGAGTTATATCAAGAAATAGAATACTTTTGTAATTAAGACTTGTCTTTTCATATTGTTTATTCTTTTGTGTTCTATAACAATTTTACCTACAAGTTTGAATTATCATAAGAAAAGTGCGATGTTTCAATATATTTTAAATATTTGGAAACTTTGTAAAAAAATATTTGAATGTTTTTTTTTCAATGAAGGTGAATCAAAAAAAATAATCTAAATAGCCAAAAGAATTTACTCATCTCAACCAAGTTGGGTATTTAGTTATAGTAATTTTCTAAATATTCAGAATAATATGAAGGTCTATGTTTCAGCACATTTAAATTCAAAGGATCTTTTTATTTTTTTTTATTTTTTTTAAGGGTGTTTATCTAATTCTTGATTTTGATAAGGGATCTTATCAGGTAATAAGACAAGTCTTTAAAAATTTTCCTTGTCTAAACTAAAGAGCTTATTTAAATAAAGTGATTTATCAAATTTTTTTAAAAAAATTAAATTATTTGGAAAATTTACTATAACTAAATACGCTACTAAGATCAAGCATATTTAGTTTTAATACATCTTCATTGCAAATAAAACACTCAAATATTTTTTTCAAAAGAATAATTTGAAACTTCGCTTTTTTCTAATGAAATTTCAAACTTGTAGGTAAAATTGTTATAGAACACAAAAGAATAAACCATATATAAATAAAAATAATTGAATAAAAAATCTATATATTAAACTAAAAATAAATGAATCAATACTTTGTATCTAATAAAATTAAAAAAATACAAATAAAAATAAAATTACATATTAAATTTTTAACATTCTTAAATTTTGTTCTTTTTTAATGTTGATTCAAATAAATTGATATTTAGAATTTTTAATATTTTATTCAAAAAATTTAAATATTGTTTACATTTTTTAATTTATAATTCATCGTTCATTTAGGATTTTTTAAACTTTTACATGTGATTGAATATTGTAAAAATTTTTAGTTACATTATTTATAAATCGTATATCTTTTTTCTTGCGATGTAAAATTTCTTAAACTTTATATTGTATATAAATTTAAAATTTTTTTCTTTACTTTACCTTATTTTTTTTAAATTTTTTATTTTTAAATTTAATCATTTTGACAATGTTCACCGACTTGGTGAACTTTTTTTTAATTAATTCTTGGTCACATAATTCGTGAAGGAAAATACATTTTTGATTTTCACAAAAACTTTTTTTGTTATCCAAAAAAAATATTCTGAACACAAAAAAAAATAAATAACGTTTGGTTAAACTTTATGGTCCTAAAAAGCCACTATCGGATTTTGATAATTTATTAGTCCAATTTAGAATGTTATTTTTAAAATCATCAATTCGAGTTTTTGAATAAATGAACATCTGTGTTTAATCTAAATTTAAAACCAATTTTTATTTTCTAAACAAAATTTTATTTTGAGGATATTTTTAATTTAATAAATTTTTATTGAAAAAATCTTATTCTAAACAAATGATTAACGAACTAAAAAACAAGTTCGATTTTTGAGGATCTTTGTTAATTAGAACATTTTAAGAAAAACATTAAGATTCATTTAAAAATAATATACAATTTTAACTTTACTAAATCGATCAAAAAAAGAAAAAAAATGGTTACCAGAAATTAGGTGAACAAAAAGTTCACAAAGTCTTATGATCCAATCGACATGGTTTACCAAATCGGACCATTCTTCACATTTTTTACATCAACTAAGTTAAATTTTGGTTTTATTTTTCCAGTTAGCCTAATAATTTTAATAATTCTTTATTTTATTATTTTTATATTTTATAATTTTTAGTAATTATTTATTCTCTTAGTTTCCTAAGAGTTATATCACGCATAAAACTACTATGTATTATAGGCTTTTGTTGCATTTATCAATGATAATAAAAATTGAATAAAATATCTAAATATTAAAGAATTAAATTAAAATTTACAATACTATATAGTGCCCCAAATCATAAACCGTAGTCGGGAATTTAGACGTTTTTTTTTTCCTAAGAACTCTATCTTATGTAATTTTTGACGTAGATTTCGAATTTAAAACATTTTTTAAATTATCTGTTCTCATTTTTGAGTAATTCAAATATGAAATTCATTGAAAATATGCATTTATTTGGGTGTAAATTTAAAAAACTTAAAAATTTTTAAATAACTTAATTTAGCAAAAAATCTGAAAAAATTAGATTTTTTTATATCTTTAAAACCTTTAAGCACCCTCAAAACTTTTTAACATAAAGATGAAATAAAAAGGTTTAATTCTTAGGAATCATTTTCTTGAAAAAATTTTTAATCTTTTAATTTCGGACTTGAAAAAATATGTAATTTTTATTAAATTTATAAATTAATACTAAATTTAAACATTTAAGCGACTTGAAATTCGAGCTTTTGACACAAAATTCAAATTCAGCATCATCAAAAACAATAAGCAAGCTTATTTTTGAAATTTTGAGGTGAATTTTTTTACAAATATTAGACCATTTGTTAAAAAACTTATTCATTTTTCTTTAATATATTGTAGCAATATTGGGGTTAAAAAAAAAATACTTTGCTAATATCACGAATCTTAACGCAGCAAATGCACGCAAAATAGAAAATTCAAACTTATTCACAATTAATGTAGGTTCAGAAACTGATAATTATATGAGCATTGAATCAGCTCAAGACTTATATGATTTTTCGAACATAAATTATTGTTCAACTAAAAGTAACCACGGTACTCAGCATGAAGTAACCAAAACGGAAGCCTCAAAACAAACTTCGCCTATTACAGGGTCTTCAAATCAGCTTGATAATGTTTTGAAATATTTTAACTGGAAAAATTTATCGGACTTGATTACTATTTTCATCGATAAAATCTGGAGCTGGAGCTCAACTCACGAACGAATTTTAAGTGTTATTTTGCATATGTTGATTAGATTTCTTAATGTTTTTTTTGAATAAACAAGTGTAATTCTCAAAGAACTCAATTTGCTTGGAATTCAAAGCTGTCACGAATATGTTTTAACAATATTAGATGAAGATGACTTGTGCGTAATTTTACGGGAAAATAGGGGTTCTTATACAAGAATTATTTTTTACGAAGAATTCCCAGATTTCGAAAAAGTGGCTAAAGAATTTGCTTTATCAAAAGCCTCTTCAAAAAAGTCTTAATTTGATGTCCAAAGCCTCGCAAATTTTTTTGACAAGCGTTTTAGAGAAATTTATCCAGATAATAATTTGAGTGAAGATGAGTTAGTGAGGTCAGCTGAAAGTTGTAGGACATATTTACTTAAATGGAGAGCTAAATGGGAAAAAATAGCAAAAGACCGTATTTTGAAGGACATGAACGTGAAGATGTGGTTATTTCAAGAAAAAAATTCGTTCAATATTTGCTTGATTCTAAATACTTTTAGTATTGTCCTCATTATGAAAATGGTATACTAAAATGGATGGAACCAGTTCGGAATAAAAAACTTCTTGTGTCTCACGACGAATTAATTTTCAGGTCTGGTGAAGTATCATCTTATCGTTGGATTTTCGCAGATCAGGCACCATTTTTTAATAAATGTAAAGCTCGCAGTATAATGATATCAATCTTCATGATTCAATCAAAAACTGTTGATTTATTCGAATTGGATAAAAAAGAATATCAAGAGGCTCTAAGATTTTATCCTGAACTTGACATAAATGATGAATTTATTAATTATTTTGCACGTTCTGCAAATGCTTGGATATAACCAAAAAAAGAGAACTATTTTTACAACGAAGTGGTTCAAAAACAATTTAAACGTTTCTTCATTTTGGCTAAATTTAATTCTAAACTCTTTTCATATTCATTCAATTGAAATAATCGTTGATGATGCTAGGACTCATACTACTAAAGTTTACGATCTAAAGCTATTTAACAAATTTCCAGGTACTAATTGTGTGTATCAAGAAATAAAATAGGAAGAAAATAACCATCAAAAAAGGTATTTAATTTTAATAAAAATTTTTACATATTTTTTTTAAACAAAATGAAAATCTAGTCTAAGTTTTTTTGTTGAAAGTGGTATATATAAAGGACTGATTCGAATTTGCAAGGAGCTAAGTTTTATTGAATCTGATGTAAATTCAAAAGAAATTAGTCAAGAAAAATTAAGGGAAATAATTTCAAAGCATCCAGCATTTGAGGTTGATTGTACTTATCTAGAGCGCTTAGCCTCTTCAAATGGTCACAAAGTGTTATTTTGTCCAAAGTTTCATTGTGAATTGAATCCAGTTGAGGGTGTTGAGGGTCACGTAAGAAAGAACAACGACCAAGATTTTTCGAAATTAAATGATTTAATTCAAAAAGCATTCGATAATTATAAACCGAAAAATTAAAATATTAAACTTTGGAATAGGTTCTGGAATGCTTTAGATATGTATAACAGTGACTTTAGCTATCAAGTAGTTTTGGAAGAACTGTTTGGAGCAAAATCAAGTGCCTCTGTATAAAATCATTAAAAAAAACAAAAATTTTAAAACAAATTTTGTCAAATTATGAAGTTTTTTGAAAAAAAATTTAGTTTAAGACTAATATATTTCTAAACAAAAATTTTTTTAATTTGTATTATAAAAACGAGTAAATGTTTAGACAAAAACTTAAGCTATTGAAAAAAGGCTTCCCAAGAAATATCAACAAAGTCCAAAAATTCGTTAAATTAAAAAATTAGGTTAAGTCTCCTGATTTTTCAAGGTGCTATTAAAATTTTCCTCGAAAGACTTTTTTTAAAGATTTTTTTAAAAAAACAACAAAAATTAAAAAAAAAAAGTATTCACTTAACCATGAAAACAAGTTTTCCTAGGTTATTTATGATGCTCTTTTCGAAAAAATCAAAAAAAAAATTCGGAATTTATTTTTTTCTAATGATTTTTAAAAAATACTCAAAAAGACGGTGAGGCTTAGGGATCAATAGTTCGACTTTTTCCCTTAATTTTTTTTTCTAAATTCGTTTTTCTCAACTAGGAAAACCTAAAAATAGTCATTTTTAATAATTCCTAAGCTTCCTGACCGACTCCTGTTTATGATTTGGGGCACTAAAAAAAAATTTAATTTAAAAAAAAATTACCTTTAACAAAGAAAGTTTAAAAGCGAGGCAGTAGGACGAAATATCCAAGAAGAAAAATTCTTGCGAAGCTAGCATTCTTCAATTTCTGTAGTCGAAGACCGAACTTTTGCAATTGTCATAGCTACGCAGCGAGCTTCGAAAACGGAATCGTAAAACCGAGATTTTTTGGAATAATTTTAGATGTATTCACAGAATTTATAATGTTTTTTCTAAATTTCAATATATTAAAAATTCATTATTTGATTTATTAGTCGTTTATATAGTATAGAATCATATCCGAAAATTACTTTTTCCGGATAATTCTTTAATTCACAATATCTTCGGATTTTTATCATCAGTAAAATCATCGTTTTTTATTGGATAAACTTTACACTAGAATTAATAAAAATTCAAGTCTTTTATTTTCTCATCAACTTTTGTATATCTAATTTAGAATTACATTTAAATAAATGAAAAAATTAAATTAATTCTCAAATTGAATAATAATTTTTTTTGTTATCTTCAATGTCTTGATTCTTTATTATTTTTATTTTAAAATTTTTATTAATTATTTATTTCTATTTATTATTTGTTAAATTTTAGTTGGTTAAGGGCCTATGGCCTATTCTCTTAGTTTTCATTTTACATAGATATATATTTTTTAGAATTAAGAATTGTATAAGCGACATTTATACTCTTTAGTTACATGTATTTTTTAAGAAAGATAATCCAGTATACTCGAATAATCTTTATGTACAGTGGTTGTAAAATAAATGTTACGACAACCGTCAACCGTAACTTTTGACCGTAACCCATATTAATTTGCCTTAATATTCAATTTTTAGATGTTTGAGCTATGGTTACGGTTAAGGTCCAAAGTTACGGTTTACGGTTTACGTTAAATTCATTATTCAACACTGTATTTTAAAAAGATTTGCATGTATACTCGATAGCTAGATACAAGGCTAGATATTTTTTAAATTATTTATTTTTAGAAATTGTCTATTCAAAGGCTATTGCCACTTACACGAATGTTAATTCGCGATCAGGTAAAAATTCGAAAAAAGAAACTATCAACTTGCAAAGAAACTATCAATTTAAATTAAAAATTTTGAATTTTTAACATTTAAAATCATTTGGCGATAAATCAGGCAAAATGCTTATTTAACTTACCCTTGTCAATATTAGATCTCGAGAGAAAAAAAGTACTAAGAACAGCGACGGCGCAACGTATGTGACTTGCGTGGCGGTCGACACTGCGATTAAAAAATTTTCATTTTTTTAATGAAAAAATCTACCGTAAACTCGCGTAAACAACCCCTGCCGTAAAAACCGAAATTTCGCTTTTTTCCCATGCATCTACCCTGTGTTTTGAATTTTTTTTCTACATACTTTTGATGCGGAATTTAAACTGAATTTTTAGTTTTAACACTGCATTTTAACTGCAAAAAATAATATTTTAAATAAAAAAATTAAATTCTAAATATTTATTTAAAAAATTAATTTCTAGTCTAAAACTGAAAATTTAGTTTTATGTCGAATTTTTTTTTCAATTTTACAGTCAAATAATGATGTTGCGTCATTGAGGATGAGATTATTATTCATAATCCTGAAAATTATCCATCAAAAAAGGATAGAAATTATTTTAAATTACTTTTTCGATCATGAGATTACGGTCATCTTAAATTTAAATGTCTCATTAAAGAATGTGAAGTTCTTGAAATTCAGTGAACTAAATCATTGATTAAAAGTCTTCTCAAATTGTCTTTAATATTAATTAAGATAGAATAATTTTCAAAGGAATGAATAATTTTTAAAATATGATTCAATGAAAAACAAACGCTAAAAAATCAAAAAATGAATTTTAAAGAAATTAAAGTTTGTGAAATGCTAAACGCGGTCATATTTTTCCGTTTTGGAAAATAAATATCACATTCTGTGAATATTTCTCATAAAATAAAAATATTTTTTAAATTATTGCAATAAACTCTGTTTTTTGATAAATTCAATGACTGTTTATCATAAATCTTAAAAAACATTTTATTACGTTTCCTTTCAGGCTTTGCCTTTATTTTTCGATAGTTCTGGCGACAGCCTCACTTTTAAAATTTCCTGGTTCAAACTAAATTTTTTTTATTTTAAATTATTTCTTTTAAATTTACTCTATAATAGATTTCGTTTGGTATCATCTAACATAAATTACCTTAAAACTCACAAAAATTAATATTTTTAATCGATTTCGATCGATTTTTCGTTTTCACTAGTATTGAAAGTCTTTAATAACTAAGAGGAGGAATTTGCTAAATACAAATTGCAAAACTATTTATGTTAGCTTTGAGCCGCTTACTTACTCCCTACTCTTAAAAACGCTCTTTGATTTTCCGAAAGAGTACAAGAGATCAGCTGATACTCCATGACCTAAATACCGCTGAACAGTGCCAAGTAGGAAATTACTTGGTTAATAGGAAATTAGCCAGCTGCTACGGCTTAGGTAGCCGTAGCAGCTGGCTAAATTTCCTTGCGTACCCGACAAGGTCTGTCGGAACTAGCTTCCTACACCGTTGCCTCCACCCAACTTGGATGAATCACGAAAATGGCTATTAAACTTCTTTATGGTCTTTTTTCTCAATCTTTGGATTTTGAACTCCGACCCGCATATGGCGTATACGAAAGCATCCGTGGCACATGCACTGCTATCATCTTCCCATTGTGTTCTGGTCTATACGTCAATGGACCGAGTTTTGTTGAGTCACAAACTGTCAATTTAGAGTTGAAACCGTTAGTAAAGAAGGCACTCTAAAAATGGTTTTTAAAAAAGAATCTTATAAAGTCAAAAGTCAAATTTTTTTATTAAGTTTTGCTCTACGATTATTTAGATTTAAGCATATAAGCGACCAAGATGAAAAATTTTTTATTTAAATTCAATATCAAAATTAGACAAATTCAATTATCCAAAATTTATTTTTATAGAAAATTAAAGAAACTGGCTGCATCCAACCTAAATTTTCCTTCACACACTTTTTTTAATTTTTTATTTTTTGGCTACATCCAACACAAAAAATTTGAAGCGCCAAAAACTTGTCATTGATTTTGAGTGGTTTTAGTCCAAAAATTAGGATTTGAGTCCAATAATTAGTATAAAAAATAATAAAAGATTTTTTTTTGCGCCAAAAATTTAAATCTTGAAAAATCCGTTATTTGATCAATAATCTATTTTTTAACCGAAAAAATTTAAAAATTATCTGATATAATTTATCATTTTATCTAGATTTATTTTCTTAAAATTTAAACCAAATCATAATATGTATTAAAATCTTTACGGTTATAATTATTCTTACCCCACAAACGTTCAAAGCGACTGGAGTTTTTTTTTAAATAAAATAAAAAAAAATAAAAAAAATATGTGATTTGATTTTTGAGTGGGATGCAGCAACTTTCAAAAATTTTTCTTTAAATAAATAGTTTATCATATCTTAAAACCTTTATATTTTTATTTCCACACATTTTTTTAGCGCTTCGCATAAATTTTTTTTCGATAACTCAAAAAAAAATAAAAACAAAAAATTATGTGAAACGAAGGTTTTTTGTGTTGGATCTAGCCAAAATAAGAAAAAATAAAAAAAATATGTGATTTGATTTTTGAGTGGGATGCAGCAACTCTCAAAATTAAATTAAATAAAATCGAATTTGCGTGTTTTGCACTTCCGAAGTTTCACAAAGTTGCATTATTTATTCTTTGCACCCATCATTTTTCTAACTTTTACAAATGTTTGAATATTTTACAATTGTAAAATGTATAAAAATTCACAATGCCTAAATTAAGTTTTTTTTGAAAAAATTAATTTTTCGATTTAATGCGCATTAATTGTGTATTTTTGGATTTTTACCATGCAGTTTTTTTCAAATTTTTTTAAAAAATTTTTAAAAATAGCGATGGAATCGGAAGCAACTAACGAGGAGTCAGTGATTTTGATTTTTTGAAGGAGACAAATAGTTGTGTAGTAATTTTCATTTTTAACTAAGTTTTCAACATCATTTATTGACTAAATTGATTAATTATGTGACCAGTGTTAATGATTATGTTTGGGTTGTTAAAAATCAAAAAACCTGTGTTTTGAAGTTTCAAAATTTTTTTTTGGAAATAAAATATTATTACTCATCTCTTATAAATTGAAGAAATTAAATTTTATTTCAAAAATTTTTTTATGAAACGATAATATGATAGAAATATAGAAAGGGTACAAGGACGGTTCGTGTTCGCTAGTGGTACTGTCCGGAGTTAATTCGATATAAAATGCTGTCCGTTAACAATATTTTGCATTTTTTTAAGAGATCACTTTAAATGCATAATATCAGCATAATATGTACTTTCAGAGCTTTGGTTGCAAAAAAAATAAAGCGTTTATTAGTCTAGCTATATCAATAGATTCGGACACTGGCCTGTTGGTTAACCTTGAAACTCAAAACTTGAAAATTTTAAATTATCACTCATAATATTATTCAAACATAATTATATTATTATTTCATATTCAGGGTTTAATTGAGAATTAGTAACTAGATTATACAATGAGAATAAATGATGTTTTTTGCTAACAGATTTGAGGATATTTATTTGGTTATGAATTCAATGCGAAGCCATTTTTATATATTTATTTTTACAGCAGATTTCCAATAATTAATTAATTTAATGCCTTCATTTAAAAATTCTAAAGAAAAAATTTTTTCCTTATAAATATATGGTTTAGAATTTATTTTTATGGGTTTTGGGTTTGGGATGGGTATACCTACCCATACCAAAACCTGATACCCAAAAACCTGATTTTTCTAGGTTACCTACCCATACTCAAATTCCTGGTATTCTCATATTACCCAAAGTTGAAATGCCGACTTTATCAGGTAACTCCATACATCGGAAGGTGATTTTTTACGCTTTCGAAAAGGTGAAAGCGAAGGTGAAAGGCGATTTTTTTCGCTTTCAACAAGGAAACAGAGAATCTTTTAAAAGATTAAAAATTATTTTTAAAAAAAATTTATTAAAATAAAAAATTAAATCAATTTATTTTTATTTTTTATAGATTTATTTCGAGTTTATCATAATAATTTCTGTATCAAGATATTAACATGAAATTTTGAAAATATTTTTTTTATTTATTTTAATTTCTCAAAAGAACACAATTTATCAATTTATAATAGTTGAGGGAAAAAAAAATTTAAGAAAAAAATTTTTATTCTGTAAAATTAAATCGGTTTTATAAATAATCAATTAAGATAACTAAAGGGAAATATCATTTTTGATTATTTTTATTCAAAATATTATGAGTAGAATCTCGTTTTAAAAAAAAATTATATTAGAAGCAAGTTTGAATTCTCCTTTTCTCAAATTCATAATTTAAATATAGAACGTAGTATTATTTTTTGTAAAAAAAGTGAAAAAAATCGCTAATCACCTTCGATTTCACTTTCGAAAAGGCGAAAATAATCGCCTTTCACCTTCGCTTTCACCTTCTTGAAAGCGAAAATAATGGCCTTCCGATGTATGGGTAACTCAAATAAAAATTTAAAAAATCAATTAATTGTAAATTATTTTTTAAATTTTGGCTTTAAATTTTTTTAAAGTATTTATATTTTCTTAATGTTTAATTAAAAGCGCTCTAAAAATTATGGATATTTCGCTTCGATTAATTTTTAAAAAGGCATGAAAATTGTTTTTATTTTTGAAAATTATCAAAATTTTGCTGTCTCCCGCGTTATCTGTCAAAGTAGTCACCAAATATGTGACCAATATCACTTTGCTCATTTGGTGACCAGCACTGGTCACATGGTCACCAAATGATTAAACACTTTTTTTAAAATTTTTTGTGAAAATGATAAAAAAATATTAACAGTAAATTCGGACAAAACAAGTTTTTCGGTAAAATTTTTCTTTAATACCAAAAAAATAATGTTTAAAGATTTTTAAAATGGTCACATAATCTAGGGTTGTTAAGTGAAGTTTGAAATTTCGAAAAATTTGGCTGAAATAAATTTTGAAATGAATTAGGAAATTTTAAATTTTCAAAATTCAAAACTTTGAAAAAGAAATTTAGATGAAAATTATTTCTTCTTTTAAATTGGATTGATAGATATTTCCTTAATTTTTTTTCAATCTGTTTCTTATTATCTTAAAAGAAATAAAATTTTAATTAATGTTTTTAATAAAAAATTTTTATGAATCCTGCTAAATTTTATGATTTTTTTTAATTATTTTCATGATTTAAACATTTGTTGACAAACTAGGAGTTTTTAAATCAAATTAGATGTTAATCACATGACTATTATATTGACAAGACCCGCTTTTTTCAAATTTTTCTTTGAATTTAAGGGTATTTTTTTTTATCTCTAATTATATTGTATGAAATCGTAATTTTAGAGAATGTGTTTTCAAAATCATTTTGTCTTTTTTGATCAAATTTTTAAGAATTTAAACCTTTCAATTTCATATTTTAGCAAATTATCGTTTCATAAAAAAATTTTTGAAATAAAATTTAATTTCTTCAATTTATAAGAGATGAGTAATAATATTTTATTTCCAAAAAAAAATTTTGAAACTTCAAAACACAGGTTTTTTGATTTTTAACGACCCAAACATAATCATTAACACTGGTCACATAATTAATCAATTTTGTCAATAAATGATGTTGAAAACTTAGTTAAAAATGAAAATTACTACACAACTATTTGTCTCCTTCAAAAAATCAAAATCACTGACTCCTCGTTAGTTGCTTCCGATTCCATCGCTATTTTTAAAAATTTTTTAAAAAAATTTGAAAAAAACTGCATGGTAAAAATCCAAAAATACACAATTAATGCGCATTAAATCGAAAAATTAATTTTTTCAAAAAAAACTTAATTTAGGCATTGTAAATTTTTTTACAAGGAAATATAGTCAAGTACCTGTTTCTGTTGACGAAATGGTGAGTACTCTCCCAAGATCGATGAGTAATACTCAAACAATTAAAGTAATATTGATGAGGAAAATGGAATAAATAAGACCTTACATTTTCCAGAGAGTACTCCAGTTAGAAATTTACCAAGAAACTGAATTTTTAACTAAACAAGATTTGTATAAAAAACATTTTACGATATCAAAAAAATCGGATTTTAATGAAGACTTAATCGTAAGTCAAAAAGAAAAACCATGTTTTTCTGAAATGGAAAATAAACTAGAAAAAATAGTAGAAAAAAACTTTTTATGGACCGATCAGTCAATAGAAAAAGAATTTTCTGCAAACACAGAGAATTTATTTGACCAAATAGAACCTTGTGATATTTGCATAAAATCTGCTCCTGGGGAAAAGAAAAAACCAATCGGTATCTTATTTGATGACGTTGTAGAAGAGCTCACATTTCCAACAATTTTTGGTGGAAATAAAAGAAATTGTACAATTAAAAAGTTTAATAACTTTATTAAATCTTAATTAAATCGCTATGATAGAATAAGTATTAAAATTTCAAAAATATTTTTTGCTTTTATAAAATTTCAAATTTTCCGTATTTCTGAATCAATTAACTTTTCGCTGAGAAAAAAATCTAGTCTCAAAAAATCTGAAATAAGTGATCAAAAATGAATTGAAAATTTGACAAATGTAAATCAAGGCTTTAAATTTTTGAAATGAAACATTTTGGGAATAAATGAAAAAAGAATAATTGAAAAATATTATCATATCATCAGGCAAATATTGATTTTCAATTTATTTTGAATCTATATGCATGCATCCAATATATTTTGGATTATATTAAAAAAGCGGATCCTATATATTCCTAGAATTTTCTATCCTTTTTTTCCTATTATTTCTTTTTCGAGATTTCAACAGGGATTTTTAAGATTTTTTAGATAAGTATTGATAAATATCTTAAAGAATCCTATAGGATCCTATATAGGAATTATTTCCTGTGTGAAGAGTCATAGCTTGTAAAACATAATAGTGATATTTTTTATTAAAAATTTAGGCTGACTAAATTACAATATTGACAAAAAGAAATAGAACGGCATTAATTTTTCTTTTTATTAAATTTAAAAGGTCGTTCTTTTTGAATGGATTAACATTTTGAAATAATTTTTTTTTTATTTTATAAAGCTCATTTTATCTTACGAACGAGGTCTCTGGGAGGTTAATTAAAATACACTCCAGATGAAAAAAACTTCTTTTTTTATTAAAATTTTCAAATAAAAATAATTAGAACAATATTGAAAAAAGTAGAGGTTTTCAGACATCAACTTTTAATGCTAGTTTAAATTACATTCGAATGTTTCCTTTGATTTGAAAAGACATTCGACTGTAGAGTTTTATTTTTCTTAAACAAAGGGATCGAATACTTATTCTTCAGGCAAGATATACGCGGTCTTCGTGATTTTGAGAGTTCTTCGTATCAAAATGTAAAACTATTCTTTAATTGACAATTTGGCCTATTCTTTTCCGATAGATGCAAACTATTTTCCTGGTTGGTTTATCTAAATAACAAAGTTAATTAGGGAAAAATATTTGCGTATATAACATAATATAGCTTCCTAAAATAACTTATGTATCAGCTCTGTAGTTTATGGTAAATAAAGTAAATAAAAGAATGAGTTTGACATGCGAAGTTCCATAGCGTCAGACTGAACATTTAGAGTGAAGCACAAATTTAAAGTGGATTATTTTATTATTTAAATAAAAAAACATTAAAATTACATTTACTTAATTTAATAACGTAATTGCTCCATTTTAGCGACATGTCGTTAAAAATATAACGACATGTGTTATTATGACTCCTATACCCACTAAAGATATGAATAATCATTAGTTCATTTGACGTTTTGATTATTTTTTAATTTATATTTTAATTTGATTTTTTAATTTAAATTTTTATTTAAGTGTTATCTTTTACATCTTACCACTGATTTATTTTATAGTCAGTGATTTTTAATTGTATTTTCTTTTATCG
>NTPY01000527.1:716197-768115 GCA_002922825.1 Brachionus calyciflorus
AGTTTTCTCAACCCATAAATTGATTTAACAGATTTGGTAGCAGCGAAATAAATTTAAAAAAATAGAAGAAATAAAATTAAGATAAAAATTTAAAAATATAACAGATATATTTTAATTATAAAAAAGGAATAGCGCTAAGGATCTAGATAATTTAAAATATTATAAACAAAAAATAAATTAGAAAAATTTTTTTTCATTTTACTGCAGGTTTTTCTTTTATTTTTCTTTGAAGTAAAATTTTTAAATTGTCAGGTAAAGACACTAATGTAAGGATGATCGAAAGACTTCCAGAAAACTTCGAAAAAGAGGGTTTAGAAGTTGTAAAAAATTTAGCTCGAATTTAATTGAATCTTAGAATTTAATTGAAACTAATGAAAAATTAGATAGTGAAAAGGAACGTTCACTACTAAAATATAACTTCATTAAAATATCTTTAGAAGATAAAAATTCAGAACTAAAACTTGCGCAAGAAAAAATAGAAAAATTAACGTCGGAATTAAATTATTTAAAGTCGAAATTAGAATCAAAAGATAAAGAAGAAAGTTTGATAGAAGATGAAAAATTCAATAATTTAATTATTGAAAAAGAAAAATTAATAAAAGAATTAAAAAATAAAATAGAGGAACAAAATGTCGAAATAGACAAATTTGAAAAAATATAAGTCGATTTAGAAGAAAAATTCAAAAAAGAAGAATTAAAAAACATTAATTTAGAAAAATCTTATAATGATTTAAAAAATATTAATGAATTAAATTTAATAAAAGTTACAAGCTACGAGACTAGAATCAAATCTTATGAAGAAGAAATAGAATATTTAAATAACAATAAAAATTTAGATATAGATAAAATAGCAGACTTAGAGATTGGTTTGTCAAGTTTAAAAACTCAGATAGATAATTTTGAGAAAGAACAAGTCACTTTAGGAGTAAAAAATACAGAACTAGAAAAAAACAATACTAACCTTATGATTACTAAAAATGAATTAGGAAAGAAACTTAGATTTTCTGAAAGAATAGTAGATCTTAATAAACTAAATGAAATTAGAAATTCTAATATTAAAAGAAATCTTGAATTTTCATATTCCTTACCAGTTAATACTCCTAGCTGTTCTACAGCAAAAAAGGCTTCAGGTTTAACATTCGCTGAAGAGGTTTTTATTGAAGAAAATAAGGAAGAAAAAAGTGAATTAAAAACTAATGATTTTTCTCATTAGACAAGGAACCAGATGACAAATATACAAAGGAAATTCCTACAAGAACTAATCCCTTTTCTCCAATTCCTCCAAATCAAGGATATTTACCGTGCATACCTTTCAATCCTTTTCCAAAGACAAACAATAATGTGAGTCCTTTTTACGGAAAAGAAAACGAAAGAGTCGAAGACTGGCTCTATATCGTTGAATTAGTTTTAGAAGGTAACTGAGTTACACAAGATAAGCAAAAGATAGTATTTGCTAGTTCTTACTTAAGAGACGCAGCACTTCATGAATATCAATCATTCATTAAAGATAAAGATAGAAATAAAATAATTTGGGAAGAATTTAGATGCTATTTCTTTAATAAGTTTAGATGCTACTTGATAGCTACTATTTCTTTAATAAGTTTGGATGTAGCTAATAGGATCAATCTAAAAATTAATCCTTTTAAACAAAGAATTAATACTGCTGACGGTAATACCCACAATGTTTTAGGAGAAACAGAATTCATAAAAATTGAAATAGGCGAAACGATTGCAAACATTAGTTTTGTAATAACTAATATTTCTCATGTAGAAATACTTTTAGGTTTAGATTGGTTCGAACAGACCAAAGCAATAATTGATCCATAAAGAAGAATTTTATCTATTCCAGGTAGAAAAATTTCCCTAGATTCTTCAATCACAGAAGATTCGGAAGAAAATTTTGACGCTTATATGTATAATATCGAGGTCGATTTCGTTATAGATGACGTCGTTGATCTTGACACAGAATCTAAACTACCTGCTACAGGTAATAAAGTCTTAGATGATTTAATAGTAAAAAATAAGGATGTTTTTTCATTAAGTATAAATAATCTTGGATGCTGTGACACGGTTAAATTCGAAATCGAAACAAGTTCAGAATCTCCTATTATGTCACAACCATTTCGCCAACCACTTTTCCTAATTGACGAAATGAAAAAGGAAGTTTAACAAAATGTTAAAAGCAGGTATAATTTGTCCGGTAAGAGCAGGTACTTGGGCTAGTTCAGCCTTTCTTTTGAAACAAAAATCAGGATATAGGTTTATAGTTTACTATAGAAAAGTAAATAGCATTTCCAAACCTTTTTATCACCCACTTCCTAGGATAGACGACATTTTAGACAAATTGTCCAAAGAAAAGTCTTTTCTCATTTAGATTTTAGGAAAGGTTTTTTTCAAATTCCAGTAGACGAAGTGTCAAGGCATTAAACCGGCTTTACTGTACCATTTGGAATATTTGAATTTAAAAGAGTACCTTTCGGATTAACTAATGCACCAGCTTTCTTTAGTGCAATTATGAACAATATTTTAGGTTTTCTTGACTTTGTTCAAGTCTATATCGATGACATCATTATTTTCTCAAAAACAAAAAAGGAACATCTTGAACATCTTCAAATTGTTTTTGACTTATTAAAAAAGAAAATTAAAAATACACCCAGAAAAATGTTCTTGAATTCAAACCACAGTAAAAATTTTAGGTCATATAATTGACCATTTCGGAATTAAAATGGACCCAGAAAAAAAAGCGGTAATAAAAAACATGAAACCACCTAAAACTCTTAAACAACTTCAAACATTTTTAGGTTTATGTAACTATTATAGAAAGTTTGTGGCTAATTATGCTAAATTTGCAGCACCTCTTTGCTCACCAGACTGTAAATGGTTTTGGTCGGAAAGATGTCTAGAAGCTTTCGAACTTTTAAAAGGAAAATTAGTCGAATACCCAATCTTAAGGAAAATCGATTTCAATAGAGAATTTATAGTTTATACTGATGCTTCGACAACAACTATTGGTGTCATTTTAGCTCAAATCGATGAAAACGGCAATGAATACGTTGTTTTCTATGCATCTAGACTATTGAAAAATCATGAAAATTATTCTATAACTGAGCTTGAGTGTCTTGCTGTTATTTGGGGAGTTAATCACTTTAGAATTTATTTATATAATAGAAAAGTTTTAATAGTCACTGATCATTACGCTCTTAAATGGCTTTTAACTCTTAAAAATCCAAACGCAAGATTAACTAGATGGGCTATCTTACTACAAATTTTTAATTTTGAGATTAGCCATAGAAGGGAAAATCCATTCAAATATTGACGCTTTTAGCAGACCTGTTCTCCTATCGAAAGAATCAAAAGTTGATGATGAAATTGAGGACATCTCAACAAAAAATTTGGATCCTTACCAAGACCCGTACCTGATGCATTTTCTAAAATATAACAGGCATGCGGATGGTTCATCAAAGAAACAGGTAAACGAATTAATAAATTGATTAAAAATTACACTTTAGTAGGCGATACTCTTAAATTCAGAAAGAACATTAATGAACCAGGTTTTGATTTAATTGTTCCTAAAATAGAAGAAAGAGTAGAAATAATTAAAGCGCATAATTTAGGACATTTTAAAAGTGAAACTGTTTGTAAAAATTTAAGTTCTAAATATTTTTGGAAATCTTTAAGAGTGGAAATTGAAAATTTTATAAACCGCTGTGAGGTTTGCCTAAAATTCGATAAAAAAGGTAAAGTAGAACATCCGGCCCTTGCCTTACCCATTGTTAGAATATTTGACAGAGTTAGTTTCGACTTAGTACTAGTTTTTCCGGCTAACTCAAAAGGCTATATTAGTTGTTTCATAATCACAGACCATATATCAAAATTTCTATTTGTTTACCCAATAAAGAGTAAAACGATGGATGAAATATTTGAAAAAGTCCTAGAATTTATTTCAATTTATGGACCACCAGTTGAATGGCTTTCCGATAACGGGAAAGAATTCGTAAATGAATTATTCGAAAAACTTTGTAAGGCTTTTAATATTAAAAGACGGTTTACATCAGCTTACAATCCTAGAGCGAATGGATTGTCTTAAAGATTTAACCAAACGCTCGTTTCAGCATTAAGAAAACAGGCCGCTGATGACCCACAAAATTGGGACCGTTTTTTACCATTAGTTTTAATGGCTTATAGAAATAGAATTCATAGTTCCACTAATTATACTCCATTTGAAGTATTATTTGGTAGGAAAATGAATGGTTAAGATAGATGGGTACACACAAAATAAACAAAAAAAGGTAACTTTTGATAATTTAGTTAAGGATGATGAAGTATATATTAAATCTGAAAAATTCAAAATAAATTTGAACCAAATTACACTGGTCCTTTCTATATTCAAGAATCAACGTATCATGGCAATTATAAATTAATTAATCAAAAAGGAGAGTTATTATTAAATAGTTATCCTAGATGGAGACTAAAAGTTGGTAAACCAGAAAAATTTATGGAAATACCTCCTAATGAAGATAATTTAAGTAAAGAAGGTTACGAAGAAATTGAAAAAATTTTAGATCACAAAAAGGTAGGACGCGGTTTTAAGTATTTAGTTAAATGGAAAAATAAACAAGTTTCAGATAATAGCTGGATTAAAGGTTTAGACTTTTATGATAAGATAGTCTTAGATGACTATCATAATTCTACAAAAAACTCAACTAAAACGAAAAGAAACAAACTAAATGTAAACTTTATGTTGTCTTTGTTGTTTTTCTTTTATTTTATAAGTTTAACAAATTGTCAAAAAATTAATGCGAAATCTACATGTTGTCAACACAATGATAATAATCGAATTGTAAATTTAAATAATGTTTGTAAACAAAACATAATTTTAAATAAGATTGATAAAAATAACGAAAATTTAATAATTTGGATTTTATCTAAACAAGAATATGTAATAAATGACTTTGGCTTTCAGTGTTACAAAAAAAAATATATTAGACAAATGAATGCCTCGATTTTATTCACCCAGAGCGAGTCTATAAGACATGAAATAGTCAAATTAAGTAGAATTGAATGCTTAGCTTTGGTTGAATCTAAAACATGTGATAATAAAAAAATGAAATGTGATGATATTGGTTGCATTTACAGTGAATTACCATACTGTGAATTTACCTGGTACAGAAATAAAGAGTTTTTTAACTTTGAATGCGAATTTCATAAAAAACATATTGTTGGAGATAACCTTACTAATTCTTTATTTAGTAACACTTTCTCGAGTTGTAAACCTGATGATTTATTTTGTCATTTGTACGATTCAATAATTTTTTGGAATGAATCAAGTATTAAAAGACCTATTTAAAAGAATCTTATATGGACAGCGTTTTATGAGAAAAGGCAACTTAGTTTTTTCTCAAATCGACGAATATCTTTTTCAATTAACATCAAATTTTAACTATAATAATCTAACAATTTTTTCAACAACCGATGGCTTATACTTTGTTTTTGAGCCTGATCGTTCTAGCAAAGAATGGGAAACTTTAAATAAATTACCCATTTCCCCTAGTAATCAGATACTTTTAACAAATAGAGATATAACTGATATAATGTTAGCAGAAACAGACTACGTGAGATATAAATTAGAAGATAAGATGTACAACGAACACGAAAGAAACTTAATGAAATCGTGAGTTTTATTCTCGAATCAATTGAGAATTTTGGCATCTTTTGATGAAATGTTTCACATAACTAGTGACTTTAACGGGAATAAATTAATAGTTTATTCTAAGAACAATGTACTTTATATACCGAGTTGTCTAGAGAAAAACACATTTAGCATAAAACATACCAACACTTGTTAGATTTACCTGTTAATGTGGAAATCAATAATAAATCTATTTCCTTAATCCTAACAAAAACACTTTCTTAAAGGTTTTTCAAAAGAAGTTCACTGTTCGCTTATTAACGACAGATTTATTTTAACATCAGAAAAATTATCAATAGTTAGAGGAGGTACAGAGATTTAAATAATTAATCTTTCAAACGTTATAGAACAAGAAATACATTTAGATCATTACAACTTGTCCAGTCTAAATTTCTTCCACCATAAAGAAATAACAAATTGTTTTGATAATTCGAAATATTTTGAAGAACAAAATAACATAAATGATGCTGATGGAAATTTTTATATTTTACCAAATGATGAAATAAATACAAGCAGCGAATTATTAAGTGATCTTGTGATCTCTAAATTAAATTTTCTTGATGAGTTACATAGAATAAAACAAATGTTTATTTTAGCTTTAATTCTAATGATAACCTTAATCCTTTTTATTCTTTCAACATTTGTATTTTTCAAAATTTTCAACCTTTCAAAACGACAAAGTCGCACTCCACATATTTTACCATTAGAGGAACTAGCCAATTTATTTGCTGGTAGGCCTTCATAGGGACTATGACAATCTAAAAGAGGGAGATCTGTTATTATGACTCCTATACCCACTAAAGATATGAATAATCATTAGTGCATTTGACGTTTTGATTATTTTTTAATTTATATTTTAATTTGATTTTTTAATTTAAATTTTTATTTAAGTGTTATCTTTTACATCTTACCACTGATTTATTTTATAGTCAGTGATTTTTAATTGTATTTTCTTTTATCGAATTAAATCTATTGATTAAATTTAATTTAAATATTTATTTATTTATTTTCAGTTGATTTAATTGACACTTTCTGTCTTCTTTAATTTTGTTATAAATATCTGTGTTTTTATTTTAACAATTCGTCTTATTCGAATATTTCCAAAAACTAAAATCTTTTTATAAATTTAAGATAGGCCTTAACTGTTTTGTGTTTGGTGTTATTTCAAATAAAATAAAATTATCAAAGAATAAAAAGTTTTCTCAACCCATAAATTGGGTTCACACATGTCGCTAAAATGGAGCACTGGTTTTCAAAATCACAAAAAGACATGTCGTTAAAGTCGAAAAAGGCCTTTTTTTGAAGTTTTTTTAAAAATTTTGTTCTGAATTTAACGACATGTCGTTGACCTTTAATGGCATGTCGTTAAACCCGAATAATCGATTTAGCAATATGTCGGTCTATTATAATGACATGTCGTTAATTATTTAAGTTTAGTTCTTAAAGTAATATAAAATTTGCTACAATGTAATGTCTCGATTTTTATGAGGTGTCACAAATTTAGGGGAATAAGGTAAAAAATAAAAAATTGCCCAATTTAATATAAATTATTTCTTTAATATTTTCCGAATTGAAAAGGTATTCGGATAACTTTGATTTAACAATTCCTATTGCTTTTTTATTTTTTTAGTTAATTTGTTTTATTTAGTTTGATCTTTGGCAAGTTTTCTAAAAATGGGAACATTTATAGGTGATAAAATTATTCAAACCACAATTTGAAATATGTTAAAAAAGCTAAAAATAGCGGTTAAAAAAAATTTTTAATTTATATTTTTTATCCCCTAAAAATGTTCCCCATTTTAGAAAACTTGTCCTTTGGATTCGTATATTTTTTAAATAATTAAAAATTTCAAATATTCAATTTTAAAAAAATAAACATTAAAAAAATTAATCCTGCAAAGATAAATTAGACAAAAGAGGATAGTTAGTATTTTGATTAATTTATTATTTTCACTCCTTTTGTTTCAATTCTGATTTTCACATTACCTTTCCTTTTATTTAAAAATAAAAAAAAAATCTAATTTTTATCTCACACCAAATAATTTTAATTTTTTTTATTTTAGAAGATTTTTTAGGAAAATAAAAGAAAGTTATTTTCTTATCTTTTTTCGTTGCCCAATTTAATATATATTTTTTACCCCTTAATTTTTATTTATATTTTTTTTTTCACTGCCCAATTTAATATCCATTTTTAAATTACTTTCTCCTTATATTTTTGACATCTCATAAAAATCGAACAGTTACGTATAGAAGTAAATATTAAATAATTAACGAGATGTCATTATGAAAGACTGACATGTCGCTACAACGATTATTCGGGTTTAACGACATGCCATTAAAGGTCAACGATATGTCCTTAAAATCAGAACAAAATTTTTAAAAAAACTTCAAAAAAAGGCCTTTATTGACTTTAACGATATGTCGTTTTGTGATTTTGAAAACCAGTTTTCAATATTTAGCGACATGTCGTTAAAGTTAGGTATTCGGGTTTAACGACATTTCGCTAAAATCGATCAATTAAGTTATTTATTTTTATTTAACATTTTCTAAGATTTCTCGAGGCTTAGTTTTTGAGTCACTCGTCAAAGAGATGCGATATCGATACCTGTTAACTGTTTTTTTTTTTAATTAAAATAAAAATTATTAATGTATGTTTAAGAAAAAAAACAATAAGTATAAATACAGTATAAAAAAAGCATTGGTCCATTTGCTGCAGGGCGACGTAATATTACGAAATATGACGTCTCATTACGTCGTAATTACTCATGGTAGGCAATGTGACGCTCTGTCCCATCTCGTAACGTTACGAAACGGACGATTTGTTACGTAATATTACGGCATGTTAAGTACAGATACTTTTCATTACTCATAATTAGAAAAAATTACTTAAAGATTCGTATTTTTACTCATTCTTACGGAGTTGATTAGGAAGAATGATGAAAAATTCTAAAATTTCAAATCAAAAATATAGATTTTGTAACATTGCGTAATATGACGTAATGTTACGTTACAATGCGTACCTAGGGACCAAAACATCGCGTAACAAGACGTTATATTACGTAATATTACGCCTTGATACGCAAATTTACATTCCCATTAGTTTTTCGTAACTGAACGTCATGTGACGTCGCATTATGTAATATTACGTAACAAATCGTCCGTTTCGTAACGTTACGTGATGTTACAGAGCATCACATTGCCTCCCATTACGTTATACGACGTATTGAGACGTCATATTTCGTAATATTACCTCGCCCTGCAGCAAATGGACCACCGCTTTAGTAAAGTCTTGTATATTTTGAAGTAATGTTATTATATATCCAGTCCTTAAAGATAATTGACGTTTTTATAATCTTATTTATCTTATTTTTAATTTAATTTATAATCATATTAAATACTTGTCCTACGTGTTATCTTTAATAACTGACCACTGATTTATTTCAGACTTACTAATCTTTTATTGTATTTTCTTTTATCAAATTAAATCCACTGATTAATTTTAATTTTATTTTTATTTTATTGATTTTCAGTTGGTTTGATTGACATTTTTTAAACTTTATGTACAATATAAATAAGTGTGTTTTCTATTTTTAAATTCGTCTTATTCGAATATTTCAAAAACTAAATAACTTTTAACTTTACGTTAGGCCTTAACTGTTGTTGTGTTTTATAAAATGAAAATATTTTTTAAATATTTTCATATTAATATTAATATTATAAAATTAATACTATAAATATTAAGTTTTCTCAAACCATTAATTGTCTTAACAGATTTGGTAGCAGCGATATAAAAAAATAAGAAAATAGAAAGAAAAATTTAGAGAAAAGAAAAAATTAGGATCCAAGTTAGAAAAAATTTTAAAATAATTTTTGTAATAGATTTCGATGACCATTTTACTGAAACAATATAAAACTTAGCTAAGAGATTAGAAGGATATGCTATACATCTAGAGGATGAAAGAAATAAAAATGCTCTAAAATTAAAAAAAAATTAGGAACTGTTAGCATCCCAGGCAACTTAATTTTGATGGATCATCGAAGAAAAAATTAAGAAAATCACGATGATTATTCGAAGGAATAGCCAACCATTCATCGATAATCTTCGATGAATGATGGACGATTTTCATCATTTTTTCTTTAATGACGACTAAAGTTTTATGATTGTTTAATTTGAAATGTGAAGGACTAAACAGAAAAGAATTTAAAATTTTCATTTTACACACCTTATAGGTGTATTTTAGAGAAAGCCGAACGAAGTAAACAGCATAAAAGTTTACTTTACCTATGCATGGGCTAAATATATCTTTGATCGATTATATATCAATCACCTAAAAATTTTTTTAGGGAGCCGATTCAGCTCAAAAGATAATTGTCAATAATTTAATAAAAAATTATGACAACAAAAACTTATAAATAAATAAAAATTTATTACTCATATTTATACTTAATTTTAGCATTAAAATAAATACGCACAAGTTGAATGTCATTTAACTTTTAACCTTTAATTTTATTGGTTAATTAATTTTAAATATTTGAAAAGTGTTACGCATAATTATAAAATAAAGAAAACCTGATGAAAATTATAATCTTTTAATTTAAAAAAAAATGATTTTTAAATGCATCATTTTTGAATCATTTTTTTGAATTAAAAATTTATTCAAAATTGTGAATTTTCTTCAAAATTGAGTTGCCTGGGATGCGAAAGCGCATTGGAAAAATCAAAAAATGAGGTAGAAAGCATCAATGAATTAAATATTAAGTTAGATTCTGACAAGGAAGTATTAAAACAAAAATATAATAAATCAAAAGATGCATTAAACGAGAAAAATGATGAGTTACAAATTACTCAGGAAAAACATACTGAGAACTAAACGACGAAAAGTGAAATTCTGAATCAAGAGATCAGATGGCTAATTCAACCTCAGACCTTTTAATCCTTGAAAAAGATATAAAAATAAAAGAGTTAGGGAGGAAAATCCTCCAACATGAAAATAAAATTGATGATTTCGAAAAAATTAAATGTGATTTGCAGAAAATCCAAGATAAAAATGAAGTTAAGTTAAATAAAATAAAATTTTCTTACGACTGTTTGAAAATTGAAAATGAAAATTGAAAAGAATTTGTAATTAAAAAAACTTGTTACGAAACTAATATTATGTCTCTTGAAGACGAGATTTCTTATTTAAATAAGATTAATGAAACTAATAATATCAAAATTGCTAATTTAGAATCGAAATCCCAGAGTTAAAATAAAAAGTAGATGATTTGGAAAATGAAAAGTTACTTTAAGGATAGAAAGAGATGAATTAAGAAAAAATTAAACTGAGCTTATGTTCACTAAAAACGATTTAGTTAAGAAACTAAGGTTTTCTGAAAGAATGAACGAATTAAATAAAAAAAGTAAAACTACAATTGATCAAAAACTAGAATTTCCTATTCTTTTCATATCAAAACTCCAAATTGTTTAACACTAGGAAAATCTTTAGGTTTTGCATTCACAGAAGAACCTCTAATAGAGTATTCCGAAACAAAAGTTAAAAGCGAATTAAAAAGCGAACTAAAAAGTTCAATTAAATCAAGTTATATTGTTTTTGAAAATGAAAGTGATAAGACTGCTAAAAAAAGTGCTGATAAAGTATTTTATATATATTCTGAAAATAGAGGTTATTTTAATAGAGGAAATCTTTCGAAAAGAATAGGGATAGAGATTCAATCTCTTGGGAACTATTTAAAATTATGTTAAAAGAAAGATGTAAGCGAAAGTATCATGAACTTTTCATGAGATAAAAATAAGGAACTTGAAACAAGATAAAGATATAAGTCAATATATTAACGATTTTCGAATAATTTTAAATCAGATTAGCAATATCAGCGAATTTGAGCAAATAACTTATTTTATGAATTGTTTAAATGACTGAACTTCTGACTATGTAAGATTAAGAAATCCAGATTCTCTTCAAAAAGCAATAGAAATACAAAAAAAAATCATGATATATTCATGTTAAATAAAATAAATATGAGAAAAGCCCTCATTGGAAATTATAAAAATAGTTATAGTATTAATAGAAATTTTAAAAATTTCAAAAACTATTCTCAATTACCTAAAAAACCATATTGTAAGGTTTGTAATAAAATAGGTCACGAATCTGAAAAATGTTTTAGAAACAATAATTCATTAAATTTAAAATCAAAATCACGTTCAAAGTCACCTTTCTATAAAAATAAAAATAATGCTTTTGGTGATAAAAACTTTAAACAAAAAAATGTTTTAAATATTCACGATACAGGGAAAACAAATGATTTGCTTAAAATATTTCCGTTTATTAATAATCAAAAAATTGAAGCGGTTTTCGACACTGGTGCTACAATATCTTAAATGAGTTTAGAACTAGCAGAACGTTTAAAAATTATGATAAATCATTCAAGCCAGAAAATAAATACGGCTGACTGAAATACTCATAATGTTTTAGGTGATACTCAGCCCATTAAAATTGAAATAGGTGAAGTTATAGCTAACATAAGCTTTGTTATTACAAATATTTCACATGTTTAAATTCTCTTAGGCTTAGATTGGTTTGAAGAAACCAAAGCTATAATAGATCCGACAAGGAGAATTTTAACTATTCCTGGAAGAAAAATTAATTTAGATTCCTCAAAGGAAGATGATCTAGATGAAAATTTAGATGCTTCTATATATAATGTTGAAGACGATTTCGTAATAGACAACTTAATCGAATTAGATACAGACTCTAAGTTACCATTTCCAGAAAATAAGGTGTTAGATGACCTAATTTTGAAAAATTAAGATGTTTTCTAATTAAGTATTAACGACTTAGGTTGTTGTGACGGTTTGAAATTTGAAATTTAGACAAGCTCAGAAATAATTTTTGCCCCTGAAAAGGCTGGTACTTGGAGAAGTCCGGCATTTTTACTAAAACAAAAATCATGTTAAAGGGTCATAGTTGATTACAGAAAAGTAAATCATATTAAAAATTGAAAGTGCCATTTGGGTTAACTAATGCTCCGGCTTTTTTAAGCGCCATCATGAATAATATCCTTGTCTATTTAGACTATGTGCAAGTCTATATAGACGATATTATTATTTATTGAAAATCTAAAGAGGAACACCCTGAGCACCTTCAAATTGTGTTCGATATTTTAAGAAAAAACAAATTGAAAATTCATCTAGAAAAATGCTTTTGGATGCAATTTACAGTTAAAATTTTGGGTCATATACTTAATGCAAGATGGATCCAGAAAATATTAAAATCATAATGGAAATGAAACGGCCTAAAACACTCTACAACTAAAGAATACGTAGCATTCTATGCATTTCGATTATTGAAACCTCATGAAAGAAAATATTAAATAACTGAACTTGAATGTCTTGCAGTGGATTGGGGTGTTAGCCATTTTCGAATTTATCTTCATAATGGTAAAGTTTTTATAATAACTGAACATTATGCTTTAAAATGGTTGTTGACCTTAAACAGCCCTAATGCTAGTTTAACAAGGTGGACTTAAACATTACAAACATTTAATTTTGAAATAAGTCATAGAAAAGGGAAAATTCTTTCGTCTAAGCAGACCAGTTCTTTTAGCAGAAATATATACTTTAGAGTATAATGAAGGCATATATACAAAAAATTTAGACCCATTTCAAGACTCTTATCTAATGCATTTTTTAAAATACAATCGACACTCTGATGGTTCATATAAAAAACAAACAAAAAGAATTAATAAGGCGATAAAATACTACACTCTTATAGGAGACGCGATTAAATTTAGATAAATATTAAAGATGTAGGATACAACTTAATAATACGAAAAATCGAAGAAAGGTTAAGTTATTTAAGAAGGAAGCACATCATTTAGGTAATTTTAAAAGTGACACACTTTATAAAAATTTCAGCGATAAATTCAATTGGAGGACTTTAAGAAATGAAATAGATTCAAATGTAAATCGATGTTAAAGGTAAGGTTGAGCCATACATTTACACTTAAAAAATCGTGAGTTTTGAGTTTGAGTTTGCGTGTTAGACTTATACTCGACACTTATACATAAAACTTACTTTTTTGAGTGTTTACACTCATACTTACACTCATCACACTTGAACGATTAAGTGTAGATGCACTTATTTAAACTTAAAATACTTAAATTCTATGAGTATAAAAGGAAAAAAAGACAAAATTTAAGTTTTATTTTTGTTTAAATGAAATAGTTCATACTTCTACTAAATGTAATTAGGAAATAGGCTTAGAAAATTTTACTTTAGTTTGAAATACTTCCTTACTTTTGTCTCATATTTAGAAAAACTAGAATTACTATAAAAGGATAAAATTTTTTCATAACTTAATTCACTTTTTTTGGCTAATTTCGTTCAATTCGAAAAAAACATAGGACAAAAATGATGTGATAAAAACAGAAACAAAAATGATTATTTGAAAAAAAAGATCTGTTTTTAAAATTTCAATTTGGTCTTTAAGAAATTTATCAAAAAGAAAAAAAATGAAAAAGAAAAATTAAAATTAATAGAAGAAAAAAGAATTAACTACTACACAAAAAATGTTTGAATAAATATATTTACATCAAATTTGGAAAAAATTTTTAGGAAAACTGATAAAAGTGGCTTTTCATATTTTTTAAAAAAATTATTTAAATAATTTTTTTGAGAACTTTTTGTTAAGAGAAAATCTAGTTTCTATCTAAATTAAATTCATTTTATTACCATAACTAATTGAATATTTACAAGAAAGCATATATTGGGCCAATTTAAAAGCTTTGTTTGTCAAATGTTCTAAAGGATTTTCATATCGGGAATCATATTATTTTTCCATGTCTATTGCTTTTAGCTTAGGGGCTTAACTACCTAATAATCTTGAATTAAAGTCGACACTGTTTTTAATAAGCGACAAAATTTTCTATATAAAAACAAAACTCAGAGCTTTCTGCTCAAAATTTTTAAAAGAGAATACGTAAGAAATATTTGAGTATAAGAAACGATACTGTTTGGAACGTAAACTTTTTCTTTCTTTTCAATAAGAATATTTTCTTCATAAAAAATTTGTTTTTAGTGAATTTTTCGCTAATCAGAACTCTTAAGAAAACAAATATAATAATTAGCATTGATAATTTTATTTTTATAAGAAATTTAAATAAAAGAAGCAAAAAAAAGTCAAAAATATTACAAGAAATACAATTGAAGGTATTGTTGTAAGCTGTGTACATGAAAAATTTCAATTCATGCAAAATCACAAAAATTTTGAATGCTAAGTGATAAAATTATCCTGCAAATTTCTACAAAGTGTAAGAATTAGGCTACACTCAAAAATATAGATCTGCAAAAATCCTGTAACAATGCAAAATTTGCACGTCGTTGAAAAAGGTTCTATATGCAATCTGTAACATTTTTGTAGACCTATATTTTTGAGTGTAGCCTAATTGTTAAACTATTTGTAAAAAAGTCATCATAAACATGTGTTAAAAGTCCAAAGTCTATTGTAAAACATTTTTTTTATTATCATAGATAATATGGTCATAACGCTTTTACATGGGGATTACTTTTTATCTATGAAACAAATTATGCCAGAAAAAAATGATTACGAATAATAATTAAATAATACTCATAATTTCTGTTCTATTGTTTTATTTTTTATCTAGTTAATTAAATAAATATTAGTAAAATATAAAATTTTACTTTTTATTGGCATTTCTAATATAATCGGTTATAAGAAACTTTTTTTGATGCAAATTGTAGTTTCTTATTGGTGTATTCTCCTGTTAATAGAAGTTTTTTTTTAAGCTTCAAAATACAAATAAAAAGTCTCAAAATATTAAAATCCTTTTTTTCAAAGCCCTAAAATGAAAAAACTTCCTTTTTTAAATAAAAGCTAAAAATTGACATAAAAATAAATAAGATTATGAATGCACATTTATCTAACTTTACTTGTAAATTCTAAATTTTACTTTCTTTTACATTTTTAATTTTCTTTTAAGCCAGTTAAGTATACCTTGTTTAACGCCTTATTTGACGGGGCGTTGAGTTATTGGTCGATAGGGGAACTCAGCCTTAGTTTAAATAATAATTAGACAAAAATAAAACCTAAACTTTGTCTTTTTTTCCTTTTATACTCATAGAATTTAAGTATTTTAAGTTTAAATAAGTGCATCTACACTTAATCGTTCAAGTGTGATGAGTGTAAGTATGAGTGTAAACACTCAAAAAAGTAAGTTTTATGTATAAGTGTCGAGTATAAGTGTAACACGCAAACTCAAACTCAAAACTCACGATTTTTTAAATGTAAATGTATGGGTTGAGCATCCAGCCCTAGCTTCCAATCGTAGGTATTTTCGATAGGGTTAGTTTCGATTTGGTTTTAGGATTTCCTCCGAATTCAAAAGTTTATATTGGATGTTTAATCATTACAGACCACTTCTCTAAATTTCCGTTTGTTTATCCTAGTCTAAAACCATGGAAGAAATCTTCGAAAAAGTTTTAGAATTTATTTGAATTTACGGAGCACCTTTTGAATGGTTATGCGATAACAGTAACGAGTTCGTTAAGAACTTTTAGAGAAATTATATAAAGCTTTTAATATATATAATATAAGTTTTATTCAAATATAAAATTAGAAACTTATAAAATATATGAAAATAATATTATATTTTAACTCTTTTTTGTTACTAAGACCAACCATAGAATTAATTTTAAATTAAAATTTAGACTGGCAACTTAGGTATTCTAGGACTTATTATTTCTATCAACAATTAAGAGCCCCAGCCGCTAACAATAAGAAATTAGAAAAAAGTTTTATTAATCTGAAAAATTATAATGAACTCAATTAAATACATAGATAATTTAATCAATCAATTTATTTCTATCATAAGAATTTAATCCTAACCAAATGTTAATTTAATTATTTATAACTTTTAATTTATAATTGTAACGTGTCAAAAAATCTTTGATTTTTTTGAAAATTTAAAATAAATAAATATTTCTTTTAACTACCGTAAACCTTTGCCTACTTCTCTTAGAAATAAGGTTGAATTTTGGGTTGACTCTATATGGAAAACTTTCCATCGATACCATGTTATAACAATTTTATTAATTTTTTTTAGAAGATATGTCAATTTGAACCTTTTTTCCAATAGTAAAGCCAAACATTGGACTTTTTTCTAATATTAAATTAAGTTTAATTCCAATTTAAATTAAAAAAATTGGAGAGTTAACTTCAAAAAGAATTAATCTAAAATTTTAACTTTTTTCCTATTTTAAAAGTTAAGTCTAAGAGTAAAAATTAAAAAAAAATTCGATTTTAAAGATAGAAATTCTTAAAAAAAAACCGCTAAGTGATCATTTTATTTTTTTCTATGACAATTTTCCCAATTTAATCACGTGGAAGCCTCTTTCGTCCTTTTTTCTCTTATTTCCTACTTCAAGATAATCTTTTTTCATTAATTATCTTTTTCAGGGATTTTGGGTATGGTACTGATTAGACGCTGGTTTTATTTTTCTAGGTTATTTTGAAAAGGAAAACTTCGACTCAATCATTTGATGCAAGGAAAGCAATATACTTTTTTTCATTTTTTTTATTTAGGGAATGAGAAAGTCCTCATCGTCTTTAAAAACTATTTTTTGTATTTCAAAAAAAGTCAAAGATTAAAAAAATTAAAAATTTTTAGTAACAACTAAGAAAAGACAATTTAAAAATTGTCTTTTATCTTTATAATCGAATTTTTTTTTAATTTTTACTCTTAGACTTAACTTTTAAAATTGGAAAAAAGTTAAAATTTTAGATTAATTCTTTTTGAAGTTAACTCTCCAATTTTTTTAATTTAAATTGGAATTAAACTTAATTTAATATTAGAAAAAAGTCCAATGTTTGGCTTTACTATTGGAAAAAAGGTTCAAATTGACATATCTTCTAAAAAAAATTAATAAAATTGTTATAACATGGTATCGATGGAAAGTTTTCCATATAGAGTCAACCCAAAATTCAACCTTATTTCTAAGAGTATTAGGCAAAGGTTTACGGTATTTAATTTTGATTATATAGAATTTAACGTATGACTTTCTATTATAAATAAGACACTGCTTTCTGATTTTTCTTAATTGAATCCATGATCAGGTGAATACGGAATCATTTTTAATAAACTAATAGGATTAATAAGATATTATCTTGAAGGTCTCAAGTAAGTGTTTTATTAAGTTTTATAGATTCCTTTTTTCTTATTGTTTTATTATTAGGGATTTCTAGGATATAAATTTATATTTATCCAATAAATGTCTATTCACAAAATAAGTTTCATCCGAAAAAAAAAAAAGCGTAATTGAAAAGTCACTAGTCACCGAGATGCGAGTAGGATACCCGTTAACTCGGGTTTTTTTAAAATTGAAATTTAAAATTTTTTATGTATTACGAGTATAAAAAAAAAGCTCCTCTAACTGGATACGGAACTTACCACATCTATCTCAGTAGCCATTAGCTTTAAGATATTGACAATTCATTCTATAGTTTTTTATGATATAAGGAAACTCAGATTTATGAGAACGTACATTACATTATAAATAAGGATTCTATTATATTCATTTCAGATCGATTAAAGAATAAAACAGTACTTATTTAATAAGTTATAACAAAGTATTGTCTTGTTAGATGTCGTAACAGTATTGAGAGGTATGGCTTTGCAAAAGTTGAGGAAAGCAGTGTAACCAAACCCGGAACAAGTTGGATTTTCAAAAAAGTATAATTGAAATCAAGAGAGCATACTTTTAATGATGGCTGTGAATCAATAATAATATGTCTATTATAAGAGACTTTAGTAAATGAATCTCAATACTATTTCAACCAGCTCCCAAAATATTCCATTTGAAAAGATTTTTAACAATTCTGATGGATATTTAGTATTTAAACAAAATATGTTTTAACAGTTTGTTATTTCGAAATTTTTTAGACAACAGAGGGTCTTTTCTTGAATAACTTTACTCATTTAAAGAAAGACGAAAGTGTTAGGTACATATTTATTTGTCAGAGAGCGATGGGATTAAATTTAAAAGGATTAAAAATTAAAAGAAAAATTGAGAGAAGAAGATTTCACTTAGCTGAAATAGATTTCACATTACAAGAAATCAAAGATAAAAATAGCATTTTTGGTAACAAATTTTTGTTGGAGATTTATTCCATTTTCTTCCTGATGCGGCTTACCCTATGTACAAAATTTAACGAAGAAATACTGAGAAAACAACAATTTTCCTAATAAAGCTTAGAATGGTAGAATTGTATCACTACATATAAAAGATGTTTTTTTTTTCGATGAACTTATGAGTCAAATAAATTATTTGAACTATGTTTATTCATTAACACGTCTTTAAAATGCAACTTAAAAAGATATTTATGAATTGAATAAAAGAATTATTAAAAGTGCTTTATCCTTTTACATAAAACAAAAAAATGCCTAATAACTCGTCTAAAATGCAAAAAATTATTTCAATAATACATTTTATATAATGCAAAATAGCCAATTTATCATTAAAGAAAAGTCTTTTTATTTAGAAACCTATGAAAAATAAAAAAATGAATCCTTGTCAATAAAGATCCGACTTTCAAATTGTATTTAATATTATCTGACCCATACTGTTAACTCAGCCCTTGGACTTACTAATGGCTCCATTTTTTTTTCCAATGAACCAATATCTAAGAATTAATGATGAAAATGATCATTTACTCTGTGAATTAAGTGATTATCGACGGCCATTTCAAATAGAAGATTTTGAAATTAATCCTTTTATCTTGAAGACTAAACAGAATCATTTTAAAATAACGATTAATAAAACAAAATAAACAATAAAACTACAGAAATTTCCTTTAAGCCATAAATTTTTCTCTACCTGTCATAAAGTTCAAGAAAAAACATTAGACAACATGATTGTAGATATTAATTTATCTGACTATAAATATATCTATGTTGTTATTTTTAATGTGGCATTATCATGTGAATTACAATTTTTTAAAGTATAAATTATTGATAACAAAATTGGACATGTTAAGAGATTAAAAATTAGTTTTGTAAACTCTAACAAGCGCTTTAACAACTCATCTTTCACGACTAAAAATGAGACCAAAAATCCTTGTATATTTCGTTTTTTAATGTTTTTTTTGTACTTTTTGTCCTTCTTTATTTAGTCTTAATATATTTTTTCCTGTCTTTATTTAGTCTTTGTATATTTTATTTTGTCTATATTTTTTCTTTCTCCCATTTTTTTTAAAAAAAGAAACAATAATTGGAAATATTTTTTGAATTAATCCAGAAAGAAACTAATTTATTTTTTAAAAAAGAATTGTCATTTGAAAACCTTTCCTTTTGATACTAGAAATCTCGATTTTTTTATACTTAAAAAGCCTGTCGGTGTTTTCTGACCCGTTTTTTTATAATTAAAAGAATTAATTTTCAAATTATTTTTATTTTATTCAAAAAGATGTAACCTAGCATTTTTTTCTATCACTGTAAAAATAAACAGTCCAAATAACTCCACTTGGGCTTGACTTGTCATCTTTAGGATAAAAATCTTTTTGAATTGCATTTTGATTTACAGATTCAATTGATTCGTCAAATTTTATTTCAACCTCTTCATCATCATCATCATTTTAAACATCAACATCACTATCAGAACGAAATTCATCGTTTGAATCATCTTGGGAATCGTAAACATAATTCAGTATCATCAGCGTACTTTAGAAATTCAAGAAGTTTTTAAGCAGATGCCCTGGTCGGCATATTTGAATAATCTAATTTTATGTTTACAAATTTATTTTCGTGTAATTAGAACCATAAATTAAAAAGATAATTAAATTTTTAATTTCATAATAATTTAGTTTCAAACTTTGTCGAAGTTCAGTTTAAAAATTAAAATTAAAATTAATTATTCTTATATTTAAATAAATTTATTTGTTTAGTTCAGTAAATTACCGAATGGATTAAAAAGAAAATAATAAAAAAAAGAATTTAAAGGATATTTTTAAACTCCGGTTTTCAAAGTGCCACTGATTCCTTTTTGTATAAATGATAAATTGAAACTAAAAAATTAAATTTTAATGAAAATGAATTTTTTAATTTTTTAAATTAAACTTTCGACTAATCTTTTTATTTTAAAATTTTTTTTAAATTGCCTATTGAAGAACCTTTGGGTTTTAGAACGGAAAACGATAAATCTCTGATCGTAACAAATAATATTAATTTAGGCTTTCCAAAAATATATTATTCGTTCTGATTGGCCTTTCCTTTCGTATTTTTCAGAGGTATGTATATATAAATTTATTCAAATAATAAAAATAACTAATTAAAAATAAAGTTTGTGAAAAATAAAATTTCAAAAAATAAATTGGGAGGTCGCTTTGATAACATATCGCCTAGGTATTTTATACCGAGTAAAATTTACTCGAATACTAGAAGAGAATTTTGATTAATAACAAAATTACAATTTAAAAGAGAATGCAAAATATTTCAAAATTGCAATCCCAATTAAATTACTAAATATAATTGTAAAAAATAAAATAATTTATTTTATTATAATATTTTATTTATTATTTTTATAATATAAATTTTGTAAATAGGTCAAGTTCTTACTATAATATTTGGTCCCCTTAAAAATAATCATTCGACATCGAATGGACTATATAATAGGTAACGGATAATTCAAATATTATCTTTCTTTAATGAATTTAAGCTCATTTTTGATCTAAATATTTCATTATAAATTTAATCAGGCTGCTAATGGCTTTGTTTCAAAAGTAATATTTTTGACGAATTTCTGGCCAATTCGTAAATTTGGTGGAAAAACTATCAATTTTAAAAGGTCAAAAAGATTATACCCAGTAAAATAAAAAATGTAAATATTCCGATGAAAAAATATAATTCGTAATTTATCCACATGTAGATAGTATTTACTATTGCCACTTTGATATCTCCTGTTTTTATCTAAAATTTGATGAATCACTCATGTAAATGTACCAAGTACCAGCTGACTATCGATTTAATACTTCTTCGGAAGTAGAAAGTAAAAAAATTCCGTCATTGAGTGCCGAAAAAAAATAAACGGAAAATTTTTTTTTGTTTAAACGCGTTTTTAAACTGAAACGCGTTTTAATTTAAAAAAAACGTTTTGTTTGTACGCGTTTAAACAATCATTAATATTTTTTCTAAAACGCTGTTAAACTATTATATTAAAATGCGTGAAAACGCAGTTATAGTTCTAGAATTTTAAAATAAAAAAATAATTCTATTTAAAAATCTTTTAAATTTGTTGGTATTTTGGCATGTTTTAAAGAAAAAAAAATTAAAAATAAACTAAAATTTAAAGTAAAAAACGGAAGAAAACATTATTAAATAACGGATTTAAACTCATTAAAACGAATTGCTATTTAAACAAACTGAATTTAAAGTTCTGTCTCATTATAATTTAATTTTAAAAAAATTAAAATTTCTAACTTAGAATTTTTTTAATTTCTTAAAACTACTCTAGTAGTAAAAAATACAGTAATTGACTATTAGTTTTTTTTTATTTCAAAAATCAATGAGAAATATTTTTCATGCATTTCATTTATTCGGCGATAATTAAAAGTTTCTTTTTTTTTAATTTTTTTTTTTTTTTTGAAGTTTTGAATTTTGGTTTGGCTGTCTGTTAATATTAAATGAAAAAAAAAAAAAAATGTGCGTTTTTTAATTGGCATTCTTCACTTGCAATCTTTCGAAATACTGATTTTTATTTGAATTTTATAATATTTTCGGTTGTTTGATCTTTAACTCTTGATTCGAATAATTCTTTGATTATTTAAAAACTTTAAAAACTTGAGAATCTTAATGTATGAACTATTTCGAGGATAGAGTATTGAACTAATCTAAATAATTGACAATAGAAGCTAAAATTTTGAACTTAAATTTGGGAAAATGAATCTATTTTATTAAGTTTAGTTTATTTAATTTTATTGGACAATATTTATTCTTTTGAAGTCTCTTTTAAGAGTTTAACAGCGTTAAAGTTAAACGCGTTATAGTTAAACGCGTTTTTTAGCGTTTAATTCTGTTAAATTTGAAACGTTCTGTTTACTTTATAAAACGTTAAAAAACGCGTAATTTTACGCGTTTAAACGCATTAAAAAATGCGTTTAAACCAGTACGCAAACTCCGTATATTTTTTTTCGGGAATAACGAGTTGTCAGAAAGTTTAAATTATATCAATTTACTAAGGTGATATTTGTTGTTAAAAAAAAATTAAATCTTGATATTCATATTAGTAGATTTAATTTTAGCATTGAATCTGGTTTCAAATACAAATTTATAATCGGTCCATTGCTCTCAGCCGTTAGTCATTTAATGTCGAAATCGTCAATTTTAACATTAAAAACTTATACTGATAGGTGCTTTCTTTTTACAACAGTAGTCACCCCAAGCTCTAGTGGAAAAAGTCCTGCTATGAAAGTTGTAAAAAATGAAATTAGAAAGGTTAACAAATTTTAGGAGATCCCACTTGAAAAGTCACAAATATTAAATCGTAAGAAACAAAATTTTCAAAAATTTACCAAAGTAAAATCTGTAATTCTTTGAAGCATGTTAAATTGCGATTTAATATTCATTAATTATTTTAAAATAATTTAATAGATAAATTAATAAAAAATTTCTTTTCCACATTATTGCTTTTAATACCATGGATAATTTCAAAATTTTTTTAATATAAAATATTATTCACGAATTTAATCAATCAATTTGATATATCTAGTTATAATCTTGCATGAAATATTCAAGCATTACGTAATTAGCTTTAAGAAGAAAAAATATTTTATATTTAATTTAGCTGCAACTGTTGAGGGATTTATCAGACATAGAAACTATTTGATACATGTTCTATGTTTATATGATGAAGCCTCGAGATTTCTGTCCGCTTTTAGTATGTATAACGGGAATGCTGCTCATGATCGATCTATCTATTTTGAAATGTGGGGAGCTCCTGATGAATTTAGTAGTGATATATCTAATGAAAGACTAGTATTATAAAATCCAAGAGGAAACATATGTCTTTTAGTTAATTTTTGTAAACTTAGTTATAATTAGGACTAGCAAGAAAAAATTTTACTTAAAAATAGAGTTCTGAATAATTATGCTCTGAATATTTTAATGAAATATATCATTCGAAAGGTTTAAAAATTGATGATGCTTATCGAATTGATGGATTTAAAAGTTACTTAATTTTTAAATCTCTGAATATCCCTTTTTTTAATTTTGTCACTCCTTTAAAAATTAATTTAAATTGCAAAAAGGTTAAGTGTACGCTCCTTTTTATCACGGCACGAATTCATCACTATTTAATTTTATGATGCTCTTTATACAAATAAATGTTAAGAAATATGCGAATTTATCACGGTTTCTCGTCATTTTAATCATAATTATCACCTTTTTAGTAGAAAATATTCAATATTTTACATGTAAAAAATATTTTTTTTATCACGTTGGACTTATTTTTACAATTTTATTGGTCAATAAAAAGTAAAAAATGAAGTAAAACTTGAAATAATAAAATAAAAATAATTCAGAAAAAAAGAAAAATGCTCGAAATTGACAGTGAAATCACCCTTTATTAATAAAAAAATTTACGTTCACACTAACTTAAAAAATTGATGTATTACACTAGTTAATGTTATAAGTGATTTTCTGCATCTTTTAGTAAATCCTCTAGAAAGTTAATTAAATTTGGTGTTTAAAGATTAATACATTGTTTTTAGATTAATTTAATATATTTTAGATTTTTTTCTTAACGAAAATGGTTCTGCTTTGAAACAGGTCAAAAATATTTTTTTCGATTTCTTTTCGATAATATCTGATAATACAAAAAAAAAACGAATCCAATAGAGCTATTTGATTCACAACCTCAAAACTTGGCCTTTTTGTTTTGTTTTTTTTTTTAATTTAGAGTTAAAATTTTTTTAATCTTTATTTTCTGTTTTCTAATAAGTATTCTATTTTAGATAAAATATTTTTATAATTTTATAAAAAAAATATTCTGATATTAATCGTTCTTTTGGAAATAAAATGTTGCTAATTAAAATTCTTTTAATTTACAAAATTCTTATTTTAAAAGAGTACTGTACACCGTTCTGAAAAGCTTACCAAAGATCGTACCTAAAATCTTACTTAAAAGAACTTCATGATCCAAAAAATAAAAATGTCGAAATTAATTATAAGTAAAAAAGTTTATTATCGATTTCATAATTTAATTTTAAGAAAATGTCAAATTTTATCCGAAAAATTTTCGCTTATATATTTCGAAGTTTTTTTCTATTTACTCATCTCATCGGTATTTTAAGTGAATTGAGTTGATTTTACTAGTAAGCTGTTATCATTAAGATAATTTATTATTTTTTAAAGAGGTTTCGAATCCACAATCCGGAACAATTTTTTAAGTCAAAATATGTTAATATATTTTTTTCAGATAAATTTTGATTAAAATTGACTTTTTCCGTAAACTAATTTGGGTCTATTGTATTAGGTGACCAGTTGGTCACATTTTATGTGACCAATTTCATCAATTGTAATATGTGACCAAGAATGGTCACCTAAATTTTTAAGGGGTTTTTAGTAACAAAAAAAATTAATTAAAAAATTTGAAATAAATTACTATGACCAAAAATTTTATTATGTGACCAAATAAAGAATTATATGACCAAAGAAAGAAATATGTGACCAAAAAATTAATACTAAATTAGTGAAAATTTTTCATATTAAAATTTTATGGTTTCTTGTCATGTGTATTTTAAGCTCTCGGCGCTCAAAATAATGTAGTCGTTTTATTCCATACATTACATGATATTCGTTTCTCAAAAGCATCATTTTCATAAATTAAGCTTTATTCTTGACACTATCAAGTTTTACTTTTTCAAAATATCTACTTTTTTATTTCTTTTTTTAAAGATGATGATCAGGTATATTTGGAAATTTTATAAGTTTTATTTCTACAAAATCAAGTTTATATTTATTGAATCTCAAACTCTTTAAAATTAGAATTACGTGGCTAATCTAAATATTTGATGACCTATAAAAGAATTATGTGACCAATGTAATACTGATGTGACCAGAGTAGAAATTATATCATCAATTGTAATATGTGACCAAATCCTGGTCACATAATAACCTTTATAATTAATTTTAGTAATTAAGTTTTTTTTAAAACTAAAATAAAAAGACAATATAAGTGGAATCAGAACTCTTTGAATGGAATCTTGCGACGCTAAGCTGTCGGTATTTTAGTACAGGTATAATTTTAAAAACTGAAATAAGGCAAACTATGCAAAGATCTTCATTTTAAAATTAAAATAAACTGATGAATTTTTTGATCGATATTTTTTAAAAATTATTTTTTAACAAACGGGTGTTCAATAAAGGTTGTCGTTTTTCTTTTTTCTATGATAAAACATTTTCTTTAAATCCGAATCTTTTGAAATTATACACGTTTGTTGAAAGGACCTTTATGTTCAAAAAAATGTAAAGATTGACAACCTCCTATGTGTCACCTTTGTATTAATTATATTACCTTGTACCCTACTTTAAATGTTAAATGTCCTCCCATGTAATGAACTAAAAAAATTAATTTTTATATATCGTAGAATAGCTAATAAAAAGGGCTTTCAAAAAATGTATTGATCGTTTTTGTATGATGTTTTTTTTCAAAAGATAAAGTGCGAAGAATTCAAAACCAAAGTGCTATCTGAATTTAATATTTTCGACACAAAATTCGTAATCTACGTCCTAAAAAACCCCAGAAAAAATTTTTTTTTAGGGGGGGTAAAAAAAAAAATTTTACACCCAGGGTTCCAAAAAAAACTGATCCTTTATAGAGTTGTTGCTCTTTAAGACACAAAACTCAAAAATGGGACTAAAATACATGAAAAAAGTATATATAATCTGAAAGAGCATAAAATTTTCTACTATTTAGTAAAATAAAAAAAAAAAAAAAAGGGTGTGGCGACTTTGAAAATCAAAAAAAAAGTAAAAAATGCGTTTTTTTTCGGTTAAATTGTATCTCCTCCGTGAGATCACCTATGACCCCACTTTTTTTTTTTTTAAAAACTAGAAAAAATTCTGTACAAATCTATGGTTTTAGTTTTTTGTTTTTAGCTTTATTTATTCTTGAAAATTGACTTCAAATCATATGATTTGTAATAATTTTTTTAGATTAGGATTTTTTTAATTTTAATTTTCAATTTTTAACTTAAAAAATTCTATAATAAAGAATTCGATATTTTTAGGTGCTCCGCTACGTTTTCTTTTGATTTTCCAGAAAAATATGCTTTCAGAACTTGACCGTATTTAAATAAGTGCAAAATTTTGGTAACTGTTTGATGAAAAAAAAAATATTACTTGACTTGTTTCAAAAAAAGCTTCTTGAAATTGCTTGAATGTTAATTTTTATAATTATTTGATTCTAATTTTTTTTGTATTTTAAAAAGAAAATATTAACAATTTGATACATATTAGAAAATATGGAAAAATTTAATTGATTTTTCAATTTTTCAATTGGATTAAATTATCAAAATGAGAAAAAATGGAAAAATTTAATTGATTTATCAATTTTTTCAATTGGATTAAATTATCAAAATGAGGAAATTTTGTTTGATTTTTGCAAAAAATTTAATCGATTCACTCAACTAAAAATTTTATTATAATCAAACAAGACCAGTTACCGAAAAATAGACAAATTCTTTCAATTTCAGGATTTTTATACTTTTGATTTTTGCAAAAAATTCAATAGATTCAGTAAACTAAAAATTTTATAATGATCAACAAAGACCAGTTACCCAAAAAAAGACAAATCTTTCAATTTTAAACATCTTAATAGTAAATTGAAAAATTTTGTTTGATTTTTGCAAAAAATTTAATCTATTCAAACAACTAAAAAATTTATTATAATCAAACAAGACCAGTTACCCAAAAATAGACAAATTCTTTCAATTTCAGGATTTTTATACTAATTTGGAAAGAGTAATAATGTCTAAAGTGGTGGAAACATTTAAAATTAGCAAAATTTGTGGTTTACCAGTTCATTCAATAATGTGTCTAATCAAATGCAATATAAATTCGAATTTTCACTTGATAAAAGCATTTAACTGTTTATATGTAAAATAATGGACTTTTTAGAAACGAGAAAGTTTTGATTTGAGTTTCAAGATGCTTATATACAATGGCTAAAGTCAAATGTCAAATATAATTTTTGATAAAATATTTTTTTGGTCAATGAATTGATTTTTTATTTTAAAAAATTATTTTTTCCAGATTTATTTTAATTTAGAAAAAAAAAACTTTTAGATGTGTCTCATTAAGTTGGTCAATTTTGATCTTAATGCTTAAGTCTAATCATGAATAAACTTAGTGAGTTTATATCTTTTAGTTCTATATATTATGAAATTTTCTTAATATTTTAAATTAAAAGCCATCCTTTTTAATTAAGCTAAAAATTTAATTCCAACATAAACCTGTCCAAAAAAGGTTTGAACAACCATTTTAAACTCGCCACAATTATTTTGGATTTATTTAAAAAAGAAACCAAAATCACCGGCAGCGTAGAAGTGATAGACGGAGACAATTAAATTTTATTCACCCTCAAATTTCGAATTTTCGAAAAAACTGTTCGGTAATTTTACTTAAAACAACCGAACCATATAACTTCGGTCACAAAATATAGCTCAGAGAACCCGATAAATTTATTTTTAGAAAAATTAAAAGTTCGATAAATCTAAAAATTACATGGTAAATAAACTTTATGTATTTAGACTTTCGTAAATTACTTAAGTTAGTTTTAATTTGTACTGTAAGTTTCTCTTTAAATTTAAAAATAAGTCGCAAAAATTTATTTTTTAAAATATTTATTAATTTCAAAAAATATTCATAAAATTTAAAATAATAATTTAAACTAGATCTTATAAATGATTTCCTATATTTTTTAAAAACTTCTAATCCATCATCTAAAATATTTGCGTTCTCGTTGTGTGATATTAAGGGTACAAAATTGCTGTTCATTAAACCTATCAGTATCGGTTTTTCTTTTTTGTTAAAAATAAAAAAGTTGTGTTATATTTGCGTTTCGTTAAAGAATCATAACTAAATAAAAAATTTTTCTTTCAATAAAAATTGAAATAGATAGAATATTTAGTTTATTTGCCCATTCATTTGTTTTACAAGTTTTTAAAATCATTTGATCCAAGCTCTCTTCATAATCTAAATCTTTCATTAATGCAGGGAAAAATTCTCTATTTGAAATTAGAGCATAAATGGAAGCAATTTTAAATACAAAAAAATAATCTTCGAATCCATAATAATAAAACGATAGTGAATTATATAAACGATTTCCATTTCTAGAGTTGTAAATTTGTTTGAATTCCTTTAAATTATTAGCTTCAAGATGTTCATTAAAACTTTGATCAATCATTTGGTTTAGATAAATTTTTAGATTGCTTTCAACTAATCTCTTTTTTAAGAAATTTAGTGTGTTTTCGTGTCTTTTAAAAAGTACGTTTATTTCATTAATATTTTTATTTTTCAGCACATTATTTTTGTGGTTTCCGAACCAATTTTCTATTGGATTGTTTGTCAGACGATTAATAATTTCATTTTGTCTAAGTTTTAATTGGCTAATTATAACTCCACTCCACAAAGGCATCAAATAAAGCCTTTTTGAAATTACTTCAAAAAGGCCTGGAGAGTAATAATCGTTGGGTACTTCAAAAGAATCACAATTTTTTGAAATGATTCCTGTTATTTTAAATTTATTTATCAGATTCTTATAGTATTCTGAAAAAGGAGAATTTTCTTTCAGATTTTTTTTCTCTTAAATCGTCGAAAATATTTGCGTTATTAATTACGTCAACTTCATTTTCTTTTTGAGATTGCAATGGTGTTTGATTTTCATCTATCAATAATTTATTTAAATTATTTGAAATCATTTCTTTCCTGAGTATTTCAAGCGAATACTTTAACTGTTCGTTTCTGAATTTTTGATTAAAAACATTGTAAATATTTACTAAATAATTATCAAATTGATTTATATTTAAATTGTAGTAAACTAAAGCAAAATTTGCAAGCGTTTTTGCTTTTTGACAAGCTTGAATTTTTTTGGTTATAGTTTTTAAGACATGTGTCGCACATAAGTATGAAACAACCTTTACATTGTTTTTGAAAAAGGTCATATCAATGTTTTTGAACAAAAAATCATGGCAGTTTTTTAAGTAAGTGCTTAAGTCCATTTGATTAAAAGTGTTCATTATCGAATTAATAAGAGCATACGAAAAATCAATTACTTTTACATGTGCGAGGTTATCCCCAAAATTGGATTTAGTTGAAAGTAAATATTAAGAAATGTTTGAAACTGTGTGTGATGTTGTTACAAATTCCGAAATTGGAATTATGGTTTTGTTGATAAGATCATGAGAAACAATAGAATAAAAATATGGCTTTTTCTGTTTATTTATATTTTTGTAGATGCCTCCAGTTGCATCAAAAAACCTAACGGGGTTTATTCCTTTTATTTTATTCCAAATACTTAGCTTAGATACTTAAACACTTAGTTTTAATTTTTTTTAATTCATAAAAATTCTGCACAACCAGCGAACTTTACTTTGGAGAAAGTAGCTGTGTAGTACCCAGCAGCACTAGCGAACCTATTTTGGATATTTTAATTAATTCAAAAAATTTTAAATCGCAACTAAATGTAAATAATTTATTTTATTTACTAGAATCGATTTATTATGCCGGTTTATCGAAAATGCCAGATTACGAGTTAAAATTATAAAGTCCTAAAGTAATTGAGAATTAGAAATCATGCTAAACAAACGAGGTTTCCGGATTAGCGAGGGCCGGATTAAGCAGGTTCGACTGTATTAGGGCTAGTACGTTGAAAGCGGTACCATACTCGGATAAAAATTGATTCCCAAAATTGAGATGTAGGTCTACTTGTAGGTGAAAAAGGTCATACACCTACTCTAAAATCAAATTTTAAAAGTTTGGAGTAAAATTTAGATATTAGTTGCTGACTTGAAATTATTTTAAGATTTTTAACTCTGACTATTCACTCACAAAAGACTATTTCTGACTGTCAAAAGTAACGGTTGACGTCAAAGAAAAATTAAATGTTTCAAAAGTTCAGAGTTTTAAAAAAATTCTCTCAAATATTCAAATAATATAGTTTATTTTTTGTGAATATTATTTTTGACAAAGTCTACTTAAAAAAGAAAAACTTAAAATTATACTTTCCCACACTTTATAAATTAAATTAATGCGAAACAAAAAAATAATTTCTTTTTGATGCTTTAAATTGACAAAATAGAAGAATTCTTACTTGAGCTAATTAAGGTGTGCGATTAGGCGTATTAACAACAAATTTATTTTAATTTGGAGAACGAGTTACACACACATGTACACCTACACCTAAATCACTTTTTGGAATCAATTTGTTAGTATATTCGGCAATATGTACGGCTTGCTTCGCTACCGTGCATATTTTACTTTAGATTTAAATTGTCATTTATTTTGATTACCTGAATTTCACTGACAAACAATACTCCAAATGGATCCATATTTTTTTCTTGAAGAAAACCTGAGATTTTCCCTTTTTTTAAGCTGATTGCTACATTTGAATAAATTTGTTTCGTTGCCAAGGCGTCAACAAAAATATCATTTGATATACTATTTCTGTGCACATACTCGTTTTTTATTTTCGAAAGTACATCATTTGACAGTGGTTTTACTAAAAATTTTTAAATAAATTAATTAATTTAAACAATTATTTTAAATTAGTTTTTTTCAATACCATTATTGTAAGCTAAACAGATTCTTTCAATAACATTTCGTGATCTAACAGCTTCAAGGCCTTCAGATAAAATTTCTTTGGCTAAACTAACTCTTTTTTATCCTCTTATTTGTTCAGTTTCTACTATAGGTCCATGACTAATTAATTTTTTTGTAATCATAATTTCAACTTCAATTTTCTCATTGTCATTAGGTTTCTCTTGAATCCAAATTTTGAATTTACCACAATTTTCAAAAATACACTTGTAGTTTCCTCTCCAAAAAGGACAATCTGATTTTTGACTTTGATGCTTTTTAAAATAATTGTTAATACTTCTAAGCAAGCAGTTAATTTTTAATTCTCGAATTTTTAACCTCAACATAACATCAAACTTCCTCAAAAAACGTAATCTTTTAGTTTGACCAGAAATATAATTTTTCGCAACTAACCATTCATTATTATTAAAAAATATTTTAAAGTAATCAGAATGATTTTTCGTCTCAGAATCTCTTAACTTTAGTAATAAGCTTTTAAATCCAAATGTATTACATTCAAACCAACTTTACAAATTTAAAGCCTTTTTAAAATCTGTGTCTTTGAAGTATTTAGAAGCTATAATACACTAAAAATTATTTGAATGTTTTTCTAAATTAATAATCGAAGGATCTTGACCATCCATTTGATACATTAAGTCTAAAGTTATCTCAGCTATTTTTTTAAATATCAATATTTTCCATTTTTTTCCGTTTTTTTTAATGCAGAAAGTTTGGTAAATTTGTCTTTTATAATGTAAAAATATGTTAAATTTAAAAAATTTTTATTCGAATGTAAATAAATCTTAGCTTCTTAGTAAGGCCAGATGAATAAAGCATACTTTAAAAAATGTATTTTTTAATATAAAATTCTTTTCCTGAAGTTTAAATTTTCTTTCTGAAAAATAGACCCATAAAATATTAAAAAATAAAAAAACAATCAGCGAATTAAAAAGGTAAATTTCTTTGCAGAGATTTTGCCGTTTTTATTTCTTTTTTATTATTCTAGAAAATGTCCTTTTCCAAAATGTAATGGTGAAGGAAATACCAATAAAAAATTCAAGAAAAATATAAGTCTATTGTCATGTCCGATTTAAAAGAAAAAAATTCATATTAGTTATTTTAAAAAATTTGATTTTAGAAAGCATTTTTTTCTTCTCTCTCATTTAGTTCAGCAAGGAATGGGTCTTTTATAAAAATAATTTAGAAAATTTATTTCCTTCAGTAAGCTTTTGATTTAATAATTTCATTTTTGTAATTAATTTTTTCCAAGAATATTGAAATGAACTCTGAATATGAAAGTTTAAAAAAGAAAAAGAGCAGCTAAACTTCTGAATTAATGTTGGATTCAAATAATTCTGATGATTCAAGAGTATAAAAATAAAATTTTAAAAAATTTAATTTCTTTTATAAAAATCTCAATTTTAGAGTGATGACAATAATTTTTTAAAAACCGAAAAATGCTTGTTTTGTCAAAGATATTTTGAGACGCAACACGGTGTTAAAATACATATTGGCCATTGTCACAAATGTGCAAGATGTCAAAAATATGAAAATAAATGTAAATGTCCAATAAATAAGAGAATGATCAAGTCAGAGCTAAATAGCAAAATAAAAAATAGAAAGAAATATTAATGTTTTGATTATTGATAATTTTTAGGATTAAACCAACAATTTTTTAACCTTCTTTAAAACTTATTTAATCATTTTTTTTTATATTTACATTTATTTATTATTTTTTTATTCTAATTCTATACCATAATATTTATAAATTATTTATTCCTTTTTTTTTTTAATTGTTCTTCAAACGTTCAAAATCGTCAATCTAATATTTTTGATTTAAAATTTAATTTTAGTTGGAAAAAAATTGGAAAAATTTTATTAATTTTTTCCAAAAATATTGAAAATAATATTGATTTGGGGTGAAGTCCCCAAATCATTAGTTTATTTTGATTAAAGAAGCTAATATATTGAGACGCTGCCGGTGATTTTGGTTTATTTTTAAAATAAATGCAAAATAATTCTGGCGAGTTTAAAATGGGTTTTCAAGCCTTTTTTTGACAGGTTTATGTTTGAATTAAATTTTTAGCCAAATTAAAAAGGATGGCTTTTAATTTAAAATATTAAGAAAATTTTCATAATATATAGAACTAAAAGATATAAACTCACAAAGTTTATTCATGATTAGACTTAAGCATTAAGATCAAATTGACCATATTTTTTCATAATGAATATTATAACATTTCACTCTGTAACATTGAAAATTACATATTTTACAATTTATTAAAGATTCAATTAAACATTTAGACATATTACATGAATTACAAATGTTTCTAAATTCATGTTTTTCAGCATTTTGATAAGCAATTTTACAATAATCAAAATTATATAAACGATTATAAAATGATTTCATCGATGTAATTACATTGTAATGTGGAAATGAATAAATTTATTTTTTGGTGCTCCAATATATATCGGCATTTTATTTAATTTTCCATAACAATTTATTACTGTTATTTGATTTATTTTTCGAATAATTTTCAATCAACTTAATTTCTTTAATTCCGTATGCAAATTCAGGTAGATATAATGCAGAAGTAACAAATTCAACTTTTTCTTTCAAAATAGGGTTATTAGGTTTACATAATTGAAATCTATAAGAATCTTTATTACAATAGGCTTTAGCAAATAAAATAGCCTTCAATGCACATCATGATTGACTACAGTTTTAATACCAGGTTTTTTTTTTACAAAATTCTATAAAAGCCTTTTGTAAAAAGGAGAAATTCGCATCTTTTGTCTTTCAATCTTTTTTACATAATATCTTTTTCTAACTAATTTAGTCATCTTACGACCAGATCCAATATGTAAATGAGCATTAAGAGCTGAGGCTGTTAAGTTATTATTCTGATTTAATTTTACGCTTTTATATGATTGGGCTAGATTGTTCAAAATTTTCTAAGAGACCAGCTGGGTTTAATTGACTTTTAGTCATAAAAGGAAGCCTTATTAGTCTTTCCAGTGAATCAAGGAAAAAAACTATTCTTTTTTTATCTTTTTCTCTCTTTTTAGTAGAAAATTCAACATGTAATGCTTCAAAGGCGTTTTCAATATCACTATGAGCTTCTGTTAACGTTTTAGCACTTTTTAAGAACGAAATATTATATGTAGTTCTCCTACAATTAGATTTTTTATTATAATTATTAAAAGTAATAAAGATCTGATAATTCAAAACGCCACCAGATGATCATAAGGTATAAGTGTTATTGAGAACCTCAAAATATTGAGGATAATCATTTAAAAGTTTATTCAGGGTTTCTATAATTAACTTAATGATATTTTAATTTTTCTTAATGATATTTTAATTTTTTTAATAAAGATTTATAACAAAGTTCAATAAAAAGCTAATAAAAACTTCAAAATATTTTGAATTAATTTTTTAAAATTTTTGTTTATTTTGGTTAAAAATATGAAAAAAAACAATTTTAATAAAAATATCTTGTGAAAACCTCAATTTTCAATTCCAAACTGAATAAATACTGAAAAATAATGAAATCTTAATTACAGACCAATAATTTTTGTATTGATGAATTTTATCATTTTGACAACGTTTGGACAGAGTGACCTAGTAAGACTAAAAATTTAAAAGTTCGCGTGTAGTTTACCATTTTGGAAATTTTAAAAAAGATAAATTCATTTTCAAATTTATCTCTTTAAAAAACTAACTAAAAGATTAACTAAATACAATCGTATAATTTTATGGTATTAAAATCATGCATGGACTTTAATTGATGAAAAATCTTAATTGTATTAGATAATAGAAAGATAATAAATTTTGGCCGTATTTATTTCTTGTGTTAATTCTAAAACTTCTTTTTCAATTTCCATTTAAAATAAAATTTTTTTTTTGAATAAAACAGGTCTTTTTATAGGGAAAATATTGATTAGAAAAATATTTTAAATTGGTAACTAATTTATTAAAAATACAAATATATTTAAAAAATAACAAAAAAAAGGTTAAATATTTAATATCCAAATGGAATTGTTGAAAGTTCATCTAACAAAAGAAGTTTATCATAAACAAAACCAAAGAGTTTACATTTTTTTTGATGTTCCAATTTACTTTGTCTCTTGTAAATTGCTGTTGCTCTACTTTGATTTTTTTACTTCTATCATTCCAAATAATATATTTAATCGAATCGAAATTTATTGATAAGGATGATAAATGATTTAATGGAAATACTTTAACTCAACTAGATGTTTTATTATTATCTATTTTTTACGCATGATAATATATGAGACAGGGTAAATTCAGCTTTTTAATCTTTTATGAGCATTTAATATTCAAACTACTGTTTGATTCAAAAAAATTGAAATAATTTGTTAACTTTTTAATTAAAAAATTTATTCTTCAAAACAAGTCTTAGTAACTAAAGTTTACTATCATATGTGTTAGAATCGCGTAACAGATAAAGTAACTTTTAGCATACGTCAGCTTTATTACAAAGAGTCAACTCAATATATCAAAGAAGCTTTAGATTCATTTTAAATTAATTTACTATGGATTCAACTTGAGTTTGACTTAGATCATCTTTTAAGGCAAAATCGGTGTTCAAATCATGTCTTACTTTCATAATAATTATAAAATTAAAAGATGTTTTTGTCTTCAAAATTAGTTTTAATCTAGTATTTTCGTATGGAAAAAATTTTTGATAAATATGTTAGATAACAACATTTGAGCTTTTCTCCTTGTATTAATTTTTTTTATTTCTATTTAGACCTTTTTTTATAAGGTTTCAAGTGCGTTTAATCTTTCTTTCTAACCAGAATAAAATGTTTCCCTTAACTACTTTTATTCAAGTCAAAAGTTTTACAGGGCTTAAAAACTCCGATATAAAATTGATTTTATAAATAACTAATTTCAATTCATTCAATTTAAAGAAAACAAAAATTTTTTTGCTATCCTTATTATAAACTTCTTGCGTTTAATTTTGCAGAAAATCAATATATTCGAGGGTATTAAAGCTAATTTCAAAATATTGATAAAACTGTATTTGCAAATGGAAATGATTTTTCAAGACTAGACTTTCCTAATGAATATTCACTTTTTGCCTTTGATTTAACACCAGATTTATGTAGTGTTGATCAATTTAACTAAAGATATAGATTTAGCTCTAACATTTTCTCAGTCGTTGGATACTTCAATAGTAGTAATTATTTTTACGGAGTATGATAATTTGGTTGAAATAAATTACAAATACGAAGTTTCATTTGATTATAAAATTTAGAAGATGAATGGAATCAACTAGATTAAATATTAACAACACACCCAAAAACAAAATCAAATTTTTTAGTTGTATATGCAAGAGATGAACTTCCTCTTATCAATAAATATCCGAGTTGATTGATAATGAATACGGCTAAAAGAAAACATCCAGGTCTATATTGGATAGCCATCTATTTTAATTCAAATAAAAAAGCTAAATTTTTTGATTCATACGTCAATTACCCAAAATTGTTTAATTTAGAAAAATATTTAAAATGATATTTAAGTGGTGTTATCTTCAATGAGAAACAACTTCACAGTTGGAGTTCCCAGAATTGTGGATATTATTGCCTTTTTTTCTAATATTAAGATCAACAGGCTATTCAATGATTAAATTTGTTGAATTTTTTCATGAATCTTTTGTCTTGCTCATGTACTTTTTGTCTTGCTCATGTACTTTTTTGAAGTTTATCTCTTGGGTTATTGAATAAAACTAAAGGTTCTTGTAAATTTTCCCTTTGAAAAAAAATATTGTGATATAAAAAAGACACTAATATTCTCATGATGAGAGTCTATTGAATAAAGTTTTGTTATTGAGACATCTTCTTTGCATTCTTTGATCATTTGTATTCAAGTCAAGGAGTATTATTAAATTATTTTTTGATGGGTCTATTTCATCAATATCTTGAAGCCTTTGTTTAAATACGACTTTTGGTAAAATTTCTCCCAAGTTTTCAAAAATTTTTGCCATGTCGAATAACAGTAAATAATTTTTTGAGGTGAGTTGTCAAATATTGCATTATTAAAAAGTAAGCAAAAGAACCTTACATTTTATAATGCAAACTTATTTTCTAACATTTCTAAAATTTTCAGTTACAATATTCGGATGTCCTTTTTCGACAAGTATTTTATCCATAATTGACATTTGACAGAAGTTTTTTGCTCTGGATGATATTCGTTTTCAGGAATAATAGCAATCGATTCTTTTTCTAATAGATTTCGTCTAAAAATAAAGTGACATAATTATGCTTTTGTAATTGAACATAAAAACGGATCAACATTCACATAATTTTCTGATTTTTTTGTTCTGTTCATTATTATTTTTCTAAAAGCATTGCAGGCATTGGCTAAGAGCATAACAACACTCAAGCAATAGACACTCCACCAATTTTCAAAGTCTTTTTCCTTTTTTTGATTAAAAAATTCAGACCAGTAATATGAAATATCTGAGGAAGCGCCAACGTAATTTTGATTTTCGGGTAAATTAAATTTATGTGAAAAGTAACCTTTCATGTCTTCAAATTAAAAGTATTTGAAAATTCACCAAGAGGACAAGAGAATAACGAATTCGAGTAGCTTTCTAAATTTAATAATTAGAACTTTAGTTCCGCTTAAAAATATTTTAGGCATTGTATCAGATGGTAAAAATGACGAAATAATGTGGTTAATTCTACACCATCACAACCCTTCGAATTGTGTTCAATAGCAATATAATTATCTTAAGAAAATAGCAAATAACAAAAAGACTTGTTATTGTAAAATACAAACTTTTGTTCACATTCTTGACAATTTGAATTTTCCTTTAAACACTCAATGCAAACTTTTTTAGCCATTGCAAGATTTGGTAAATGTACATCATTTTCAACATAAGCTTCCTAGTCGAAAAAAATGTATCCTTTAAGTCGTGAAATTCTTTTTCTTTAATTTCTTCATTTATAAAACATCTTCATCCACAGCTATTAGACAATTTTTACAGCATTTTTGATTCTCAGCAATTAAACATTTAAACATATTACATGAATTACAAATGTTTCTAAATTCATGTTTTTCAGCATTTTGATAAGCAATTTTACAATAATCAAAATTATATGAACGATTATAAAATGATTTCATCGATGTAATTAAATTGTAATGTGGAAATGAATAAATTTATTTTTTGGTGCTCCAATATATATCGGATTTTTATTTAATTTTCAATAACAATTTATTACTGTTATTTGATTGATTTTTCGAATAATTTTCAATCAACTTAATTTCTTTAATTCCGTATGCAAATTCGGGTAGATATAATGCAGAAGTAACAAATTCAACTTTTTCATTCAAAATAGGGTTATTAGGTTTACATAATTGAAATCTATAAAAATCTTTATTACAATAGGCTTTAGCAATTAAAATAGCCTTCAATGCACATCATGATTGACTACAGTTTTAATACCAGGTTTTTTTTTACAAAATTCTATAAAAGCTTTTTTGTAAAAAGGAGAAATTCGCATCTTTTGTCTTTCAATCTTTTTTACATAATATCTTTTTCTAACTAATTCAGTCATCTTACGACCAGATCCAATATGTAAATGAGCATTAAGAGCTGAGGCTGTTAAGTTATTATTCTGATTTAATTTTACGCTTTTATATGATTGGGCTAGAATGTTCAAAATTTTTTAAGGGACCAGCTGGGGTTAATTGACTCTTTGTCATAAAAGGAAGCTTTATTAGTCTATCCAGTGAATTATGGAAAAAAACTATTCTTTTTTTATTTTTTTCTCTCTTTCTAGTAGAAAATTCAACATGTAATTTTTCAAAGGCGTTTTCAATATCATTATGAGCTTCTGTTAACGTTTTAGCATTTGTTAAGATCGAAATATTATATGTAGTTGTCCTACAATTAGATTTTTTTTTATAATTATTAAAAGTATTAAAGATCTGATAATTCAAAACGCCACCAGATGATCATAAGGTATAAGTGTAATTGAGAACCTCAAAAAATTGAGGATAATCATTTAAAAGTTTATTCAGAGTTTCTATAATTAACTTAATGATATTTAAATTTTTTAAATTTTTTTTTAAAGCTTGATAAAAAAGTTCAATTAAAAGCTAAAAAAAACTTCAAAATATTTTGAATTAATTTTTTTAAATTTTTGTATATTTGGGTTAAAAATATGAAAAAAAACAAATTTAATAAAAATATCTTGTGAAAACCTCAATTTTCAATTCGAACTGAATAATACTGAAAAATAATGAAATCTTAATTACAGACCTATAATTTTTGTATTAATCAAATTTATCATTTTGACAGCATTTTGACAGAGTTTCGTAGTAAGACTAAAAATTTAAAAGTCCGCGTAGAGTTTACCATTTTGGGAACTATCTGACATCATAAATGTTTTTATTTCTTTTGTTTGAGTTCAAAAAAATTTTTTTAATATTTTTAATTAAAGATAATTAAATCGAAAAATAAATTATAATTAAAAAATAAAATAAAAATTCAGTGAGAAAGAAATTTAAAAATTTTAAAAGAAATTTAAAGTCTTCATGAGATAAGTGAAAATAAAAAATAAAGACTGAGTCATCAAGTTTACAATTCGCATGATAACTATTTTAAAAGACAGAACAGAATTAAGCTTAAAATTAGACAGGGTAAATTCAGCTTTTTTATCTTTTATGAGCATTTAATATTTAAAGTACTGTTTGATTCAAAAAAATTGAAATAATTTGTTAACTTTTTAATTAAAAAATTTATTCTTCAAAACAAGTCTTAGTCACTAAAGTTTACTATCATATGTGTTAGAATCGCGTAACAGATAAAGTAACTTTTAGCATACGTCAGCTTTTTTACAAAGAGTCAACTCAATAAATCAAAGAAGCTTTAGATTTATTTTAAATTAATTTACTATGGATTCAACTTGATTTTCACTTTGATCATCTTTTAAGGCAGAATCGGTGTTCAAATCATGTCTTACTTTTATGATAATTATTAAAATAAAAGATTTTTTAGTCTTCAAAATTAGTTTTAATCTAGTATTTTAATATAGAAAATATATTGATAATTATGTAAGAAAACAACATTTGAGCTTTTCTCCTTGTATTAATTTTTTTATTTCTATTTAGACCTTGTTTTTTAAGGTTTCAAGTGCGTTTAATCTTTCTTTCAAAACCAGAAAAAAATGTTTCCCTTAACTACTTTTAATCTAGTAAAAAATTTAACCAGGGATTAAAAGGTCCGATATAAATTAATTTCATAGATAACGGGGGGAGATTGCTCAGTTGGTACCGTCATTGGCGTCCAAACAGAAGTTCGAGAGAACAAATCCTTTGCGAGTCAAAAAAAATTCAAATGAGTTCCTAAATTATCTCCTGGTGTTATATTGAGTAAAACACCTTACTAACCCAGCTTGTGGCCTTCGAAACGCTACTTTAATTTAATTTACTTTAATTTTATATTTACTTCTCCAAAATTGGAGGTTAATTCTATTCAATAAATAAATAAATAAATAACTAATTTCAATTCATTCAATTTAAAGAAAACAAAAATTTTTTTGCTATCCTTATTATAAACTTCTTGCGATTAATTTTGCAGAAAATCAATATATTCGAGGGTATTAAAGCTAATTTCAAAATATTGATAAAACTGTATTTGCAACTGGAAATGATTTTTCAAGACTAGACTTTCCTAACGAATATTCACTTTTTGCCTTTGATTTAACACCAGATTTATGTAGTGTTGATCAATTTAACTAAAGATTTAGATTTAGCTCTAACATTTTCAAAGTCGTTGGATACTTCAATAGTAGTAATTATTTTTACGGAGTATGATAATTTGGTTGAAATAAATTACAAATACGAAGTTTCATTTGATTATAAAATTTAGAAGATGAATGGAATCAACTAGATTAAATATTAACAACACACCCAAAAACAAAATCAAATTTTTTAGTTGTAAATGCAAGAGATGAACTTCCTCATATCAATAAATATCCGAGTTGTTTAATAATGAATACGGCTAAAAGAAAACATCCAGGTCTATAATGGATAGCCATCTATTTTAAATCAAATAAATAAGTTAATTTTTTTGATTCATACGGCGATAACCCCAAATTTTTTAATTTAGAAAAATATTTAAAAAAATATTTAAGTGAGAAACAACTTCACAGTTGGAGTTCACAGAATTGTGGATATTATTGCCATTTTTTTCTAATATTGAGATTAACAGGCTATTAAATGATAAAATTTGTTGAATTTTTTGAAGTTTATCTCTTGGGTTATTGAATAAAACTAAATAGTGAGAGTTCAAATTTAAGGTTCTTGTAAATTTTCCCTTTGAAAAAATATATTGTGATATAAAAAAACACTAATATTCTTATGATGAGAGTCTATTGAAAAAAGTTTTGTTATTGAGACATCTTTTTTGCATTCTTTCATCATTTGCATTCAAGTCATGGAGTATTATTAAATTATTTTGTGATGGGTCTATTTCATCAATATCTTGAAGCCCTTGTTTAAATTTTCGAAATTTTTTTGCCATGTTGAATAACACTAAATAATTTTTTGAGGTGAGTTGTCAAATATTGCATTATTAAATAGTAAGCAAAAGAACCTTACATTTAATAATGCAAAAATATTTTCTAACATTTCTAAAATTTTCAGTTATACAGTATTCGGATGTCCTTTTTCGACAAGTATTTTATCCATAATTGACATTTGACAGAAGTTTTTTGCTCTTGATGATTTTCGTTTTCAGGAATAATAGCAATCGATTCTTTTTCTAATTGATTTCGAAAAAAAAGATTAGATATTTAATATCCAAATGGAATTGTTGAAAGGTTATCTAACAAAAGAAGTTTATCATAAACAAAACCAAACAGAGTTTTGTTATTACATTTTTTTTGATGTTCCAATTTACTTTGTCTCTTGTAAATTGCTGTTGCTCTTCTTTGATTTTTTTACCATGCTAACTAACATAAAAACGGATCAACAACGACATTATTTTCTGATTTTTTTGTTCTGTTCATAAGAGGACAAAAGAATAACGAATACGAGTCTATTAATTTTACTTTTCTAAATTTAATACTTAGAACTGTATTTCCGCTTAAAAGTATTTTAAGGAATTGTATCAGTTGGTAAAAATGACGAAATAATGTTGTTAATAATAAAAACACTATCATAGCCCTTCAAATTGTGTTCAATAGCAATATAATCTTGAGAAAATAGAAAATAACAAAAAGACTTGTTAACGTAAAATACAAACTTTTTATCAAATTCTTAACAATTTAAATTTTCCTTTTAACATTCAATGCAATCTTTTTTTGCCATTGCAAGATTTCGTATATGTACAATCTATATCCATCTTTATCACGAAAGACTTTTTCAATTAAAATAGCTCTCAATGCACATCATGATTGATTACAGTTTTAATACCATGTTTTTTATTACAAAATTCTTTAAAAGCTGAGATATTCGCATCTTTTTGTCTATCAATCTATTTTATAAAATTTCTTTTGCTAACTAATTTAGTCATCTTACGACCAGATCCTATAGGTAATTGAGCAATAACAACTGAAGTTGTTAATTTATTATCTGATTTAATTTTACGTTTTTATATGATTGGGCTATATTGTTCAAATTTTTCTAAGAGACCAGCTGGCGTTAGTTGACTCTAAGTCATAAAAAGAAGGCTTGTTAGTTTATCCAGTGAATCATGGAAAAAAACTCTTCCTATTTAATCTTTTTCTCTCATTTTAGCAGAAAATTCAAAATGTTATGCTTCAAAGGCGTTTTCAATATCACTATGAGCTTCTGTAAACGTTTTAGCTTTGTTAAGAACGAAATATTTTATAAATATAAAAACCTCAATTTTCAATTCCAAATGAAAGCGTAATACCGAAAAAAATGATATCATAATTAAGCGCTTTAATTTTTGTATTAATGAAATATATCATTTGGACAGAGTGACGTATTAAGACTAAAAATTTAAAAGTCCCTGTGATTCAGTGAAAGTCATTTAAAACGTTTTAAAAAGACTTCATGAGATATCATTCGCGTGATAACTATTTACGCCTGATAAGTTCTGTGATGTCTTTTAAAAAAGTTATTCGGTTTTGAATTGAAAATTGAGGTTTTTACAAGAATTTTTTAATAAAAATTGTTAGTTTTTCATATTTTTAACCCAAATATACAAAAAATTTTAAAAAATTAATTCAAAATATTTTTTTTAATAAGTTTTTTAAAGCTTTTAATCGAACTTTTTTATCAAGCTTTAAAAAAATTTTAGAAAAATTATAATATCAGATCGAAAATACTTTGAAAACGCCTTTGAAGCATTACATGTTGAATTTTCTGCTAAAATGAGAGAAAAAGAATAAATACGAAGAGTTTTTTACCATGATTCACTGGATAAACTAAACAGCCTTCTTTTTATGACTTAGAGTCAACTAACGCCAGCTGGTCTCTTAGAAAAATTTGAACAATATAGCCCAATCATATAAAAACGTAAAATTAAATCAGATAATAAATTAACAACCTCAGTTGTTATTGCTCAATTACCTATTGGATCTGGTCGTAAGATGACTAAATTAGTTAGCAAAAGAAATTTTATAAAATAGATTGATAGACAAAAAGATGCGAATATCTCAGCTTTTAAAGAATTTTGTAATAAAAAACATGGTATTAAAACTGTAATCAATCATGATGTGAATTGAGAGCTATTTTAATTGAAAAAGTCTTTCGTGATAAAGATGGATATAGATTGTACATATACCAAATCTTGCAATGGCAAAAAAAGATTGCATTGAATGTTAAAAGGAAAATTTAAATTGTCAAGAATTTGATAAAAAGTTTGTATTTTACGTTAACAAGTCTTTTTGTTATTTCCTATTTTCTCAAGATTATATTGCTATTGAACACAATTTGAAGGGCTATGATAGTGTTTTTATTATTAACAACATTATTTCGTCATTTTTACCAACTGATACAATTCCTTAAAATACTTTTAAGCGGAAATACAGTTCTAAGTATTAAATTCAGAAAATTAAAATTAATAGACTCGTATTCGTTATTCTTTTGTCCTCTTAGTGAATTTTCAAATACTTTTAAACTCGAAGACATGAAAGGTTTCTTTCACACAAATTTAATTTACCCGAAAATCATAATTACGTTGGCGATTCCTCAAATATCTCATATTACGGGTCTGATTTTTTAATCAAAAAAATGAAAAAACTCGCACGAAACCGTCAAATATGACAGTTTCATGCTTATTACTGGAGTGATAATATGCTCTTAGCCAATGGCTGCCATGCTTTTAGAAAAATTTTAAAGAACAGAACAAAAAAATCAGAAAATAATGTCGGTGTTGATCCGTTTTTATGTTCAATTATCAATAAATCTGTTAGAAAAAGAATCGATTGGAATTATTCCCGAAAACGAATATCATCCAGAGCAAAAAAACTTCTGTCTAATAAATTATGGTTAAAATATTTGTCGAAATTGACATCCGAATATTTAAACTGAAAATTTTGGGATTATTAAATGGAAGGCTTTTCCTCCGAAAAAGTTGTATTTTCCTCTTTTGCCTGCTAGGTATAAAGTTCTCTTTAGAAATTGAAGAAGCATTGAATCAAAGATATGAGATCAAGGTCGAAATTTATGAGGTTTGGCAATGGGAAAAGACTGCATGATGGTGGAATACAACCAAGTGTTCCTTTTGCTGCTTTTGTGACTTAGCATGCAAGACTCAAATTTTAATAAGAATTGAAGAAAATAGGCGAAAGAGTCTTATATTTTGACACTGATTCTATTATTAATATAAGTAGAGATGGTGAATATGAACCTGAAGTCGGTGATTATCTTGGTGAATTCACGGATGAAGTAAAAAATTAAGGCGCAGATCACATTGTAGAATTTATTTCTTTTGGATCGAAAAGTTATGCATAAAAAAAAGATAATAATAAAACATCTAGTACAGTTAAAGTATTTCCATTAAATCATTTACCATCCTTATCGATAAATTTCGATTCGATTAAAGATATTATTTGGAATGATAGAAGTAAAAATATCAAAGTAGAGCAACAGCAATTTACAAGAGACAAAGTAAATTGGAACATCAAACAAAATGTAAAAACAAAACTCTTTTGTTTTGTTTATGAAAAACTTCTTTTCTTAGATGACCTTTCAACAATTCCATTTGGATATTTAATATTTGACCATTTTATTGTTATTTTTTAAATATATTTGTATTTTTAATAAATTAGTTACCAATTTAAAATATTTTTCTAATCAATATTTTCCCTATAAAAAAACCTGTTTTATTCAAAAAATAATTTAATTTGAAATGGAAATAGAAAAGAAAATTTAGAATTACCACAAGAAATAAATACCGCGAACAGTTATGATCTTTCTATTATTTAATACAATTAAGATTTTTCATCAACTAGAATCAATTAATGATTTTAATACCATTAAATTACATGAAATTTCTTGTATTTAGTTAAGTTTTTAGTTAGTTTTTGATTAAGTAAATGATTTAAGTTTAAAATACAAAAATTTCATATTGAAGCCAGATTAAATCTTTATAGAAACTATCAATTAGATTTCTGAAATTAATTTTTATTTAAAAGAGATAAATTTGAAAATTAATTTTGAAAATTTATTTGTTTTATAATTCCCAAAATGGTAAACGTTAAGCCGACTTTTTTTTAGAAAAAGCTCATAGTTAGCGAAACTAGTCGAGTGTTTTTTTGTTATCAATAAAATATATTACTTTTTAATAAATTCTTCTTGACCTTTTAATTGTACATTTTTTTCAACCGTTTGTAAGTTTATTTTCCCAATTAAAATAAAGATAAAATAAAATATATTTTTTATATATATTTAAATAATCACAAGAGAGAAGTTTCTTATTGAATTAATTAATAAATAAAAATAGTTAAAAAAGACTAAATATTTTTTTTGCATCAATAAAAGTGGTTTTATTTAAAGATTTTTATTGTTTTATTATTAAATTCAATATTTTTTTTTAAACTTAAAATTTTCTTGATTAACGTTATCTGAATAAATGAAAAATTTACTTATCATAGATCCTTTTTTTTTAAAAAAAAGGTTTCGAAGAGACTAAATAATATTAAATAATTCTATTTGCAATATCTTTTTTTAATAAAAATCACTTATTCCGTAACCTCAGCTCTAATTTTATAAAAAAGTAAGAAAAAGTTTGATTTTTAATTAACGTTTGAGTTTGATTTAGATTAGTCTAATTATTTAACGTGTTTTGTGTGAAAATATCTTTAGTAATAATTACTCCCATTCAAATAAATCGATGCAACTGTGCTATCCAAGATCAAAGAAAATGCAAAGCGCTTCAAAAGGAAAAAATTTCCCACGCTTATTAAATGTGTTATCTTTTTTTTATTTACAAAAATAAATAACAAACTTATAATTTATCATTTTCAAAACAAAACGATTAAAAATATTTTTTCTTTTTTAACGATTAAAGGTAAAGAATAAAAATTAATTACCTGATTACTTTTTTAATTTGATTAATAGCACTTTACATTCATTTTTTTTATACTCTTTTAATGCCTAATTCAAACACTATATCAACTTTTTTCTGCGTTTTGTTCCGGATAACGTTTAAGTCAACAAAACTTCGAAACCATTTGCTTTCTTCCCTAACAATTTTCATTACAGCAGAATATATATAAGGTTTTATTTTTTTTGAAATAAAAATATTAATCTAATTAATTTTTATATTATTATTTTGACATAAGCGTAGGAAAAGTGGTTTCAAAAAGATTTATGTTTTGTTAAGAAAGTGTGTTTTGAAGTTTTAGTGAGAGACTTGCCATTACCATCTATTTCTATTCCCTCAAATATATTTAGGACAACTAAATATATGTTTATTTTGAAATTGTATTGGCGTGAAGAACCTTCAAGAAAATGTTCTAATCGGTAAAGTTTATATTAAATAAATTCCTTAAAATGCCCTTAAAAAATTTTTGAATGGAAATTTTTATACAATTTTAAGGATTCCTGAGATTTCTATCTTAATTCTATGTTTCGAAAGATTTTTCAAAATTAAATACGAAATTGAATTCTAAAAAAATTAAATTACTCAATTAAAAAATTTTGAAAACGTAAAGCGCTTCAAAGTCATTATTATTAGTTTTTTTAAATTTATTCCTAAATTGATAAGCGATTCCGAAAATTTTCTGAATATAAATTTAAATATAGAATGGTAATATCTATCGAAGATGGTTTAGATTTTTTAAAAAACTCTTATATTTTGAAGTATTTAAGTATAAAAATCTTTTTTTTACCCATTTTTCTTTAAAAATTTGTTTTTTCTTAAGCTTTAGTATTTTGGTTTTTATGAATCAAATTTTCAAAATTAAAATCAACTTTGATTAAGCATGGTTAACTCTATAATTCAAAATATTTACGGAATATTTTTATCAGAATAGACATTAAATATTAAAGCTTAAAAACAGCAAAATCTTTATTAAGATTTTTGATTGTGTGCACTTTAAAATAGAAAAAAAACTTTCCATTACCTTCTTTCTTTAATATTTATAAAATTGGAAAAATTTTAAATTATAAATGAAAAACATAAAATTTATTTTTTATTATTTAAATGCTGACAAGTTCGATAAAAAAGATTTCATATTTATATTCTTTTAGACGTCAAAATCCTTTCCTAAATTTTACCTAATACTCTAGGGTGGTAGAATTTTCTAACTTTTTCTTTTCGTTCGATAGTTATCTTTTTTTTATATTAGATAACTTTGTTACACTACAAAATTATACTATATTTTTTTTAAAGAGTGAGTTTAAAACAGTTTTTTTTAAAAACCGTTTATATTAAAGAGTGGATCTTAGAAAAATGTGGCGATTAAACGTCAAATTAAAGTGAAGATTTTATAATGTTAAATCGACAAAAAATGGGTTTTAAAGAAATCAAATATGGTTTTGGATAATATAAAAGACAATACTTGTTTATAGTAAGTTTTCTTAAAAAGGGTGTATCTAAGAATTTTCTGCAACATCCATAATTTCAGAATAATTTTGCAGATGTAAAATTTAGATGATACAAATTTTGTACCAAATGTTACAATTTACAGAACTTATTTCCAAAATCCAGAAAAAAAGTTATTCAGCTTAGTTTATTATTTTACTGTACTTTTGTACGAAAAATTCAGATCCACTTAAAAAGGGAACATTTTTAGGGGTTGAAAAAAATATTAAAAAAAATTTAAACGATATATTTAGCTTTATCCACATATTTAAAATTGTGGTTTTATTAATTCTTACAATACATTTACCTATTGACAATGAAAATACTAAAATACTTTTTTAAATTATTCATATTTAAGATCTGTCCTTTGACTATTATTTGTAATTAGTTTTTAGTATATTTAATATTATTCAATTCCAGTTTACTAGAGTACTGAACTTTATTCACTTTTTTTACTTTATTTAATTAAATTAAATTCCGTTCTCCTAGAGTACTGTGCTTTTTTTACTTTATTTAATTAAATTAAATTCCGTTCTCCTAGAGTACTGTGCTTTTTTGACTTTATTTGCTTTATTTAATAATATTTAATTTAAGTCTCCTAGAGTACTGTACTTTTGGCTAGTTTAAGTTTTTTCAAGATTTTAAGATTTTGGGATTTTGAGATTTTTTTTGAAAAAAAATTTTAATTTGAAAGAAAAATAAGAAAAGTCATAATTCATTAAACAGAAAATAAAATTAAGTAAAACACTAAAAAAATGCATTAAATTAAATTTTTGAATGAAGCTTGATTAAAGTAGAAATTTTTTTAAAAATTCACAATTTAAAATTATTTTTTTAATTTTCTGTTTTTCTTTTGAAAATTTTAATATTAAAAAACAAATTATAATTTTGTTAAACACAAATATAATTATTTTGAATTTAGTACATGCATTCTTTAAAAATATGTTTTTTAAATAAAACAAATTATTTGTTTAATATCGAAAAAAAAACAAATTAAAAATAAAAAAACACTTTTTAATAATGATGTTTTTTTTAAAATAATTTTCTAATAAAAAATATTTAATTTTGGATAATGCATGTAATTGAATTTTTTAATGTGTTTTACTTAATTTTCGAATTTTATTTTCTGTTTAATGAATTATGACTTTTCTCATTTTTATCTCAAATTAAAATTTTTTTTCAAAAAAAATCTCAAAATCCCAAAATCTTAAAATCTTTAAAAAACTTAAACCTGCCGTACTTTTTTGACTTTTTTTGCTTTATTAATTTTAATTGAATTTGAGTCTCCTAGAGTACTATCCTTTTTTTACTTTTTTTGCTTTATTTAATTAAATTAAATTCCGTTCTCCTAGAGTACTGTCCTTTTTTTACTTTATTTAATTAAATTAAATTCCGTTCTCCTAGAGTACTGTGCTTTTTTTACTTTATTTAATTAAATTAAATTCCGTTCTCCTAGAGTACTGTCCTTTTTTTACTTTATTTGCTTTATTTAATAATATTTAATTTAAGTCTCCTAGAGTACTGTACTTTTTTTACTTTATTTACTTTATTTAATTAAATTAAATTCCGTTCTCCTAAGAAAGAGTATTTTCAGAATTTCATTGTCAATAGATGAATACATTAATATTTGCTAATAAGAAAAAAATAACTTAGAAAAATTTCTTTGTTGTTTCCAAAAAAAATTTACAGTAAAATAATTTTTAAAAAGACAATTGATATTTATATCATAAAAGAAAATTGAAGGTCTTTTCTTTTTAAAAAGAATCTAAAATAGACCTGGATATGATTAAAAACTTCATTTAGTGTTTAAGTTAGATTTAAGATAAGAGGACTAACAAAATTTATTAAAAAAAGATGTCGTGAAAAATAAAAAAATACATGTAGATGAATACATTGACGAAGAGTAAAATTCGTGAAAAATTAAGAAATATTTGTTTGGATTAAAAGAGATTACAACATTTATAAATTATGCAAATAAATAAAAACATGAATAAAGATAATATAGTTTTTATATAACAGTAAATCAGTATTAACATATGTACAATCTTATTTATTAAATTTTAATGGCTCTACCCTAAAATTAAACATTTTAAATTTTAACACTTAAAATTTAACATTTTAAATCTCCACAGTCTTATTTTCTTACAAATTGAGTCATAGGATTCATAGGATGTTGGTTCCATTACACGCAATGTATTACACATAAATGCAATAATGCTGGTTTTAAATTGCGACTAATGACAGATTCTAATTTTAAATTATGGGTTGATAAACTTTATTCCTTGGCTTTAGTTCCGATACATCTAATTCCACAAGCTATAGAAGTTATTGAGAAAAGTTTTCCCGATGGTGCACAGCCAATATATAATTATTTTAAAGACAACTGGTTGAGCCGTCCTTTAGTTATGATCGTTGAAGCCTCGTAAAAATAAGAATATTAACAGAGAAATCCAATCAATTACATTATTCGTGACTTGGTTGAAAATAAAATATCAATCGAAGATTTTTTTTGCCAATTTAGCTTAATTAAATAGTTTTTTTTTCTTAAATTAAATAAATTCCTTTACTCTATTATTTAAAATCGAAAATTTATCAATAAATATTTTTGTATAAAATATAAGAGCTTAAATTTAAGACTGTTTATTTCTAAAATGTTAAAGTTAAGAATTGTTAATTATTAAAACATTTATTTTAAGAACTGTTTATTATTCGGACGAGTGTGTTTGGTATTAGGAACTTAGAAACAAGACTCTAGAAATTAAGACTATTAAGATTTAAATTGTTAAATTTTTGGTGTTCATTTTTAAGATGTTAAGATATAGGAGGCCTCCCAAAAAAGCCAGTTTCTAAACAACTAAAAAAATTCAGCTAAAAGCTGTTTTAAAACGAGCTTAATTGATACTAGCTATTTTGATTGTTGCTATTTTAATACAGAGCCCTGAGTACGAATATCGCTTTTCCTCCGAAAAAGTTGTATTTTCCTCTTTTGCCTGCTAGGTATATAGTTCTCTTTAGAAATTGAAGAAGCATTGAATCAAAGATATGAGATCAAGGTCGAAATTTATGAGGTTTGGCAATGGGAAAAGACTGCATGATGGTGGAATACAACCAAGTGTTCCTTTTGCTGCTTTGTGACTTAGCATGCAAGACTCAAATTTTATTAAGAATTGAAGAAAATAGGCGAAAGACTCTTATATTTTGACACTGATTCTATTATTAATATAAGTAGAGATGGTGAATATGAACCTGAAGTCGGTGATTATCTTGGTAAATTCACGGATGAAGTGAAAAATAAAGGCGCAGATCACATTGTAGAATTTATTTCT
>NTPY01000527.1:768578-784421 GCA_002922825.1 Brachionus calyciflorus
TGAGTCTACTGGACTTGATTATTACATTTAAATAAATTCTCAATTAACTCTAAAGGAAGATCATTACTATAATTTAGAACATCAATTTTTACTTCTCTTTCAATTAAACTTAATTGTTTAACGAATGACGAGTAATCCCTTGTAAATTTTAGTTCATTTTCTTGCCGTAAAGACTCCAAACTACTACAAACTTCATTATTTTACTACAAACTACTACAAACTTCATTATTTTTAATTTGTTTTAAAAAGAAAATCTTGTGTTTGAAATAAATTTTGCTTATTGATTCTAAACTTAAAGCTTCATTAAAAGATTTGCAAAGTGGACATAAAATGCAATTGGTGATAGTGTAATTATATCATCACAATAAGCTTTTAACGATAAATAAGTACTATCTTTTTTGGCTCCTAAGTTAGCATAAAAGCAACTTTTTATCAAATCATTTTCATATAAATTAATTAAATAAGGAGATATCACCTTGCTTTACTCCTTCATATATTAGAAATTTCATAATCAAACATTATAAAAACTTTAGAAAGTTAATAATACCTGAATAAAATACGCCATATACTTTCTTCTATTTCATTTAATAATTTATAAAATAAGCCATGTCTCCAAAGCTTATCAAAAGCCTTACTTGCATCTAGGCCTACTAGAAAAATATTCGAGTTTTTACGTCTATAATAGTTAACGGTCTCATTGACAACAAAATATGCACTTTTACATGAGGTTTTCTTCCTGTAACCAAATTGGCGCCACCTTTTTTTAAAAAGTCAAAGATAGAAAAAAAAATGTTGAAAACCTGACAGGTGTGAATAAAGTTTTGAAAAACCGTGAGCCCGATTAAAATATTCGATTTTTTCAAATTAAAAAAAAATAAATATATATTTTCAAAGGTAATTTATACCAAGAAATCCGAATTTAAAATTATTTAAAAGACCGGATTTAATCTTCAAAGTGAAAAACAGACATTTTTACCTAATTCCAAGATGGGAGGAGCCATTTTTTAACCGACCTGATATTCGTACTCAGGGCTCTGTATTAAAATAGCAACAATCAAAAAAGCTAGTATCAATTAAGTTCGTTTTAAAACAGCTTTTAGCTGAATTTTTTTAGTTGTTTAGAAACTAGCTTTTTTGGGAGGCCTCCTATATCTTAACATCTTAAAAATGAACACCAAAAATTTAAAAATTTAAATCTTAATAGTCTTAATTTCTAGAGTCTTGTTTCTAAATTCCTAATACCAAACACATTCGTCCGAATAATAAACAGTTCTTCAGATCAATGTTTTATTTATTAACAATTTATTGATAAATTTTAAAATGTTTTTAAAATGATTAAGACAATTTTATCAGCTTTATAGGCAATTAAAAATTTGGCCTTATTATTTTCAAGAATATATTTTCACATATTCTGAAAAAAATAAGTAAAAATTTTTAAAATTTTTATGATAATTTATAATATTTAATAAAAATTAATTTTTACAAACAAATTACTTAGTTAAAATTCAAAAAATTTTCTGGTTAAAAATATAAAGATAAAAAAAATCTTAAATTTTGCTTAAAATTTTTTCTTTAAATTTTTGAAATAGCACCATGCATGATTATATAACGTGAAAACTTGCAATTATGATTTATTACAAATTTTACAAAATAAAATCGATTAACCTTGAAAACACCATAAAATTTAAATTAACATTTAAACTAACCACTGGGGCTATAAAAATATTTGATAAAATTGGTACTTATTTTCATGAATATAACTTAATTTTGATTTAAGAATAAGTTCAATTAATTCTTAAAAATCATAACGAGCTGTCACTAGTCTCAATTAAGATTTTTTCATTATCAAGTTTAACTTAATTAAGAGTGTTGTATACTTCTGTAGTTAAAATCTTTTTACGATTTATATAGAACGAGATTGCTTAGATGATACTTTGCTTTAACTTGAATAAAGAATTTTTTTATTTGAAAATTTAAAAAACCGTTTGGTTCAGTGGCTAAGTATTTGGTTTAAGGTATAAGAATCAAAAAATAATAATTTCAAAATTTGCTGGATAATTAAAGCTTTTAGCAAAGCTATTTTGAAGTCAGAAAAAATTAGTCTCTAGAAGCCATACCAGGCTTCCAGTTAGATTAGGACTTTTTGAAATTTTTTTATTCTGGTTCTAGTCAAAATTATTCGGGAATTTTCATTCTTTTAACAAATAGATTAAAAAAATTAAAAGATGAACAGATAATAAAATTTTTTTCTAAAAAATTTAGATTCGAAAATTCTTTTTAGAATTAAAAATCTCATTTAAAAAAAATAAATCAGATGATGACCTTTTTTTTACTCGGAAAAGTTATTTTAACCTAAATTTTGTAAAAAAAAAATACATTACGATCAGTTTGGCTTTTTAATCTTTATCTTTTTTTCTATTTTACAGAGATTAAAAAAATGACCATTAATTGATAGCTTTTTAATGAATTAGGGAAAAGAAAAACAAGTCCACTTCTCTGAATTGAATTGTAAAAAAAAAGCTTTGCAAGGACTTATGACTTTAGACTTGAACAAAAGTTTTTTCTTAAGTATAGACCTCTTTGATTAAAAATTAATTAAATTTTAGGTTTTAAACAAAAGACAAAATTTTATTTTAGTTTATATTTTTCAAAGGAAACTTATTTTTTTTTATTTATTTTTTGGTTTTTTTTTCAAACTCAAAAATATATGATACTAGTACAATCAGAAGAAAATTAAAAAGTGCTTTTGTTTTGATTTAAATTGATTTTTAAATAATAAATAAAAAAAGTTATTTAATTAGAATTAAATTATATGATTTTTTATGGTTTTTACAAGAAATTTGAAGATAATTTTTAGTTCTACTAGTTATTTTGATTAAAACCGACAATTTTTTGAAAAAAACATTTTTTAAGTTTATTTGAACAACTGTAGCTTTTAATGATATCCCGCGGCAAAATAAAATATTTCAAATATTATGTTTTATACAGCATATTAAATCTGATCTTTTGCGCATTCTAAAAATACTTATTTCTTTTTTCTAAGATTTCCCATTAGAGTACTACGGTATCCGGAAGTAAAACATCCAAAAATGCATTTTTTCATTTTTTTCGAAATTTTCCGCAATATTAATTTTTTTTAAATACAAGTATCCAAAAGAGGAACGTATAAAACAATTCTACAAAGAAATTCACATATCTAGTTCCAAAGTTTAGATACAAAAATTTTAAAAATGCGTAAAATATAAAATAAACCATTTAAAACATAAAGAAAAAATGATATTTGAAAAGATTTTTTTTTTCAGCGATATATCCTGGTGTTGTGAGTCGGCTAGGAAATCATAAATTCGACTCTAATCGACTAAAAATTCGAGTCGACTAAAGTCGGTTTCTAGGTTTCCCATTAGAATATGCATCAAAAAAAAACCAGATACTTTTAGTTTTTTAAATTCGAAATAAGTTTCTGTCTCAAAAAATTGGATATATTTATATCAGAAAACTAATTAAAGAAAAAATTTTGAACTTTTAGCTCATATCTTTATTCTTTCCAATTTAATAAATTGATCGATTAAACTGCTCTTTTCAGATTCTAATTCTCATTTTGTATTTTCTTAAAAAAAGTGAGTGTTTTTAAAATGATTTTTATCTGAATGATTATGTTTGGAACAATCATCGTTTTTTTTTCCAATTTTTGTTTAATAAAAAAATACAAATATGCTATGTTTATTATTTGAACCCCATTTCAACTAAAAAATCAATGAGAAAACAATTTTTGAAAATTTTTTACTTTTTTTATTATAATCGACTTTTAAGATAAACCATTCGACTAGAATCGTCTAAGATTTTTTTAAAAAATGTTGACTGTCAGAAAGGTCGACTGTTTGCGACTCAACTCACGACACTAAATTAAGCTTAATTTTCGACGTACATCAAAAAGTTTCAGCAAGACTAAATCTACTTAAGATTAATATGTACAGGCATCGACTATCAAATCGTTAATATTTCTACAGATTTTAGAAATGTTTGATAATTATTTTATTTATTGTTTTGAATTTTAATCTGTCAATAAAGAAAGAGATTCTTAATTTTTTTAAAATTGTAAATTAATTTAAAATAAATAAAAACAAATTTAATTAATTTAATTAAAACCAAAAATAAGAAAAAATTATGGAAATATCAAGTAATTTGTTTGTAAAAATTAATTTTATTAAATATTATAAAATACTTTTTAAATTTTAATAAAAAATTTGAAATTTTTACTTATTTATTTCAGATTATGTGAAAATATATTTTTGAAAATAATAAGGCCAAAATTATAATTGCCTAAAAAGTATTTTTTAAATTTTCTTCCAAAAAATTTTTTCTTTCATTTATGTTAAGTCTGTAACTTCCTTAAATATTCTTTCTGACTTCACTTTAAAGTGCAAATAAAAAAATACATTTTAGAGTGGTTTTTAAAGAGTACTCTAAATTAGCTTCTATTTTGACTTAAAAGTAGAAAAAAAATTTTGATGATTCTAAATTCATTTTTTATAGATATCCAATATAAGTTTTATTTATAATTTTATTTAATTTATTTATTTTTTTATTTATTTAAGCCCCATGGGTGAGTAAAAGTAAATTTTAATATAAAAAATATAATAATCAAAGAAAAATTTTTTTGTAGATAAAAAATAAAAGGATTTTAAAAATTATTAGCCAGGCTTTAGAAGCAAATTTAGCCGATTAAATAAAAAATTCTTTTTTTTGGTTCATTAAATTTTCTATCATACTTTTGAAATACTTTAGTGAGTCAAGAAATCAATTGTTTGTTGATATATAAAGATTCTCAATAATTGCTAGAGAGATATTTTATCTGTGTTTAGTACAATCATCGTATAATTTTCTACTTTAAATATCAATTGTTTTACAAAAAAACGTATTTTGTCGGTCATTTTTAACAAAGTGACCATTAAGAAATTTAAATATCTGAGCACAAACTTTTTTTTCTTAGTAAATTAAAAAAATATTTTGTGTTTACAGTAAAACGCTCTCACTGAATCGAGATTTGACGTATTTCCAAGCTCCTTCATTTTTGTGTATTTGTTCAAACCTATTACTTGTTCAATAAGTAAATTTTGTGTTGTATCAAATTCCTTTAGTTTTATTTCACTCATGTAAATATTGGCTAAGGCTTATCGAAAAATCGCCTGACAGTATGTTTTATATAAAAATGAGAGCAGATTTGGATTTTTGGCTTACATCTTAAGCAATATAAGGTACACAAGCTTTTTTCCAGAGATTTCCATTTTATTTTTATAAATTCATTCATAAAGTCATAGCTCCCAACAGGTAAAACAAAATAAAAAAAACCCGATACATTTGGAATTATATTTCCTTTTAAAATGAAATTTGAATCGAAGGTTACTTTTGTGTTTATAAAAGCTAATAGCAACTTATTTGGTAGCATTAAATTCTAATTTCCAGGTTTTAGCAAATTCAGCACATTCAGATAAAAGACATTGACAATGATAGAAAGATGGGTCATTAAGATAATATCATCAAAATAGGCAATTATTATAACTAGCGTCTTGTCTATTTTTGCACATATTTTTTTGTCTAAGCAGTTGGTTATCTATAAAAATTAAAAAGGTATGGAGATGAAACGCCACTCTTGCTAATTTTTCCGTTAAATTTAACTTTAATTTTAGAATTTTTATAATATTTTTTAGTGCTTTAGTTGTAAATGAAGAAATGATTCTTGAAAAAGACTTTACGCAAATATGTTACAACATCGAAAGGTTATTTGTTTAAAAGAACAAAAAAAAATATATTAAAATAAAAAGTTCCTAGATCCATAGTTACGTTAGACTTGAAGCTTATAGTTGAATTTTGCAAGAAAAATTTATAAAAATGTTTCAATGAAGCGAAAGTATTCAGTTAAATAAAAAAAATTAAATAATTAAAAATTTATCTTTATTTTAAATAAGAATTCAAAGCGATTTAAAATAATTGAATATTATAAAAATGGGAAGACAAAAGAACCAGTGCAAGCTCGGGATTTTTTAACTTTATATAATTTTTTAGAATTTGTAGGAAAAAATGAAAAACAAGACTTTTGTTATGAAATTCAGCAAATTTTTTTTGAAAATTCAATGGTAATTATTTTATATAAAATTCGATTTGGATAATTAATAAAAAAAATCGTTTAATTCTATTCTAACATAATCAAGCAAAAAGATTTCTATTGAAATATTTTTTCAATTTTTTAGGCAAGTAAAAAATCCATTATTTTAAACAAATAATTAGAAAATAATTTAAACGATTTTTCCTTTTTAATAAAATTATGTGATAAATTTTAAACACTCGAAGCATAAATGTTGATAATTTATCAGGTTGATATCAGGAAAATTAAGGCATCACAATTTTCACCGAATAAAATTTTTGGTATGAGCTTATTGTTTTTATAATTTTATTCATTTTTGGATACCCTATAGCAGAGTTAGCCATATGTCGAAAAAAGTCAAGTAAAAATTTAACTTCTACATTCATAAATAATTTTCTGAAAGTAAAAGTCTGACTTTGACTTCATGGTATTAGGTTTCTAAAGTTAAAGTTTGACTTTAAAAGTAAAATTTGGAAAAGTCAAGTCTACCTTTGACATGGAAAAAAAATATTTATAATTGAAGCCTGACTTCATTTTTTGAAAAAGTTTAAAGAAAAGACAAGTAATAACTTGACTTTTGAAATTTTTTATCTTTGAAACTTGAGGCACAAATAATTTTAACAAAAAATCATGTGTAAAGCCTAGGATTATGTCAAAAACAAAGTTTTCCTTTATAATTAATTCAAATAAAAAGTCCTACCATTGAACAGTTTTCGGTAAATTTACATTTCGGATAAAAATGCACGATTAACGGTAATAACCGTATTAGTATACCCTGGCAAAATTTAATTTTAGACAATTTAACGTCTTTAACACAAAATCGAATTTGATGTTGATAATCAGTGATTAAAAAAAACGATGAAATTTAACTTAACTGAAATAAAAGTCTTTTAAAAGATAATGTTTGTTTTTAGAAAAAGAGATAAATTTTTTTAATATATTTTTTTTGTTTATAAAAATTTTATAGTCAAAAATAGAAGTTATATGAGGTGAATAAGAAAACTAGGAAGAAAAGGTAAAAAAAGAACTAGTAGTAGATACATACATGGGTTTTTTTCGAGTTCGTCAATTATATAGAGTCTGTTCTAACATATGCGGTAAACGTTAAAATTTAAAAAAAATTAAGACTTATTAAGATTAGTTGGTTTTGGTGTTAGATTTTCATTCAAATTAGAACACAAAATTGTCATCCAAGTTAAGAATTAATTGCAACATCTTACGATAATTTTTTATTAAACAGATGTATATTCCCGAAACATTCTTTATTTTAAGTTATTTTGATTCTTCTCTAATTTTAATTCAGTTAAATTGTTTTTACTAAGAATTCTTTTTTAAATCAGTGTTCAATTCATTCATCCAATACTTTTTTATAACAAAAATAAAGATATCATTTTTTCTAGTGATAAACAAAATAAGACAACAAAAAAATGTGTGTAGGTGTAGCAAAATTTTAAATTTGTTGCCAATATTATGAAGAGAATTTAAAAAAAAGGGTATAGATGAGTCTTGTTAACCTATTTTTAAGGCATGTATAATCGTATACATTAAATGTATAATCGTATACATGGTTTGTATACTCGTATACATAATATGTATAATCGTATACAAGCTTAATATTATTATACAAAAAATGTATACAAGTATACATTTTTTGTATAAGGGTATACAAAATTATACAAAAAAGTTCTTAGATCTTAAATTTTGTATACGATTATACATACTATGTATACGATTATACTTACTATGTATACGATTATACATACTATGTATACGATTATACTTACCATGTATACGATTATACATACTATGTATACGATTATACTTACTATGTATACGATTATACTTACCATGTATACGATTATACATACTATGTATACGATTATACTTACCATGTATACGATTATACTTACCATGTATACGATTATACATACTATGTATACGATTATACTTACCATGTATACGATTATACTTACCATGTATACGATTATACATACTATGTATACGATTATACTTACCATGTATACGATTATACTTACCATGTATACGATTATACATACTATGTATACGATTATACTTACCATGTATACGATTATACTTACCATGTATACGATTATACATACTATGTATACGATTATACTTACCATGTATACGATTATACTTACCATGTATACGATTATACATACTATGTATACGATTATACTTACCATGTATACGATTATACTTACCATGTATACGATTATACATACTATGTATACGATTATACTTACCATGTATACGATTATACTTACCATGTATACGATTATACATACTATGTATACGATTATACTTACCATGTATACGATTATACTTACCATGTATACGATTATACATACTATGTATACGATTATACTTACCATGTATACGATTATACTTACCATGTATACGATTATACATACTATGTATACGATTATACTTACCATGTATACGATTATACTTACCATGTATACGATTATACATACTATGTATACGATTATACTTACCATGTATACGATTATACTTACCATGTATACGATTATACATACTATGTATACGATTATACTTACCATGTATACGATTATACTTACCATGTATACGATTATACATACTATGTATACGATTATACTTACCATGTATACGATTATACTTACCATGTATACGATTATACATACTATGTATACGATTATACTTACCATGTATACGATTATACTTACCATGTATACGATTATACATACTATGTATACGATTATACTTACCATGTATACGATTATACTTACCATGTATACGATTATACATACTATGTATACGATTATACTTACCATGTATACGATTATACTTACCATGTATACGATTATACATACTATGTATACGATTATACTTACCATGTATACGATTATACTTACCATGTATACGATTATACATACTATGTATACGATTATACTTACCATGTATACGATTATACTTACCATGTATACGATTATACATACTATGTATACGATTATACTTACCATGTATACGATTATACTTACCATGTATACGATTATACATACTATGTATACGATTATACTTACCATGTATACGATTATACTTACCATGTATACGATTATACATACTATGTATACGATTATACTTACCATGTATACGATTATACTTACCATGTATACGATTATACATACTATGTATACGATTATACTTACCATGTATACGATTATACATACCATGTATACGATTATACATACTATGTATACGAGTTAAAAACCTTTTATTTTTAAAAAAAAAAATATATAAATTTTTTATAAAAATTTTATTTTTATATTAAAAAAAAATCATTATTCTTTTATCTTTTTGTTTGACAAAAAAATTTAGACAAGAAATTTAACAGAATTGAAAAAAACGAAAATTTTTTAACAAAAAAATGCAGAATCAAGGTTTTTTTTTTACGAAAAAAGATTTAAAATACAAAAATAAGCTCAAAACTTAAATTAATTTGGAAAAAAATCTAATTTTGTTCATTTAGTATGTCCAAAACAGTTGCAGCAACTAAAAATACCAGTCGTTCTTTTTCTCTTGTTGGCTCTCTTACTCCATCAGTCGACGTCAACTCTTTGCTATTCGCGACTTGACATTATTGTTTGATAAGTCAATCAATTCTAAAACAGATTGAATATTCCGCTTTACTAAATCAATATTTGACTCTTGGACAGTTTCAATTTTATGTTTTTTTTTCTCAGCAAAATAATTTTTAAATTCATATAAAATTTTTTCGAAAACAATATTATTGGCTTTTGGATTAATTGATCTGAACCATTGTTCTGCAAGATATTTATTTAAATTTTCTTTTCCGACTCCTCTACACGATCTCATTATTTTATATTTTGCTACATTCCATAAGCATTCGATTAATTGAGTGTGTTTTCCATTTATTGGATTAACAAAATTTTCCGAGTGATTGACTGTAAAATGCTTGTATCCATTTTTGTTTAATTTTGAATAAGCTTTCCATTCGTCTGAAACGATTTCTGAGCCTACCATGCAATGTTTTTTTATCAACGGGAGCAAAGTCTCACTGTCTCTCTTTTCAACAACTATCATACGAACTTCTTTAATTGATTTTTCTAGACGAATATCTAATTTATTCCATATGAACGATTAGCGCGATAAAATCGATTTGAATTTGTGTTTACATGTCTCTTATCGTTGTTATACTTTTTTCGAATAGATTTATCTTTAAATTTTTTAATATAATTTCGAATATTGCCGCTTTTAATTTTTTTGTTTTCTTTTAGTCTGTCGATATCTGATATTTTTTGACAAACAAGCCCGAAAACCCAAGGGGCATTTATTCTATTTCCATAATTTCGACTTGATTTTTTATTTGATAAGGATTGGCTATTTTGATTTTTGTTGCCCAATAAAATTTGACCCCTGTTGTATTTTCTTCGCCCATGAAATAAAGATTCATCGATTTGTATTGAGTACCCAGGGCCTCCCATTGGTGGAGCATTTAACATTTGTTCAAATAAAACTTGTCTAATTTTGTTAAACCAACTTAACACGGTTCGATTACAAAGACCTGTTTGTTCTATAGTGTATTTTGCCGATTGATTTTGAGACCAATACCAAAAGATTTCAAGAATCTTTTCAATGCTTATTTTAGAAGTCTGGTTAAAATTAAATATTTGATTTCTGGCGGTATAATGACGTCTACACTGTGTATTTCCACAACGCCAAACAATTCTTTTTTTCAAAGGACAAAGTTTTAGATTTTTTGGCTTGGTCTTACACATTGAATTTGCACATTCGATTTCATTTTCAATAAGTCCTTTTGTTTCCAAGAAACTAATTAAATCTCTTTTGTTTTTTAAAAGACGATAAAAATCTTCATTGGTTTTTGGAAAATCCATTTCTGAGTGTTTTTTTCTTTAATTAGACAGAATAAACTTCTTTATTTATTAAATATTTAGAATTATTAATATAATTGTTAATTAATTAACAGATTCTTATTATTTTTATGACATTTATTTAAAAATAAATCGGATGTTTATAAAAAATTCGGAAATCTAGTTTAAATTAAAAATTGCGGTATTTATTTATTTTTTTTATTATTGTTTTAGTCGAATAGTTCTTTGAAAAATTTTGGTTGTTTAGGTATAAAAGCAACTATTTGAATGAAAAAAAAACAATTAAAAAAATAAAATCAAAAATGTCAAAAGTTTTTAAAGAAATACCAAAGCAATTTTTGATAAAAGACAAGATTGATATACTTGTTCAGAGACATGAGAATGACTATTTTTTAGATCAAGAACTTGATACGATAGATACTAATATTCCAGATTTAGTTCGTCCAATCGAAAAAGTCACAAAACAGATACTTGAACGCGCTGTAACAAGAGATATTAGGGCGAAAGTAAAAAAAATAAATTGGGTTATGAAATGCCAAGAAACTCATGCATTAGATTTTAAAACTAATCTTACCAATGATAATTACACTTCTTTAAATGAGGTGTTCAAAGATGCGTCAAACATATACAGTCAATATTGTAATGAATATAATGCCTCTAAAGCGACAGTAACAAGCGAAGATGGGAGAAAAGTATACAAAAAAAAAAGAATAGATACAAATGAAATGAATACTGAAAACATTGAAACTGTCCAAGAGTCAAATATTGATTTAGTAAAGCGGAATATTCAATCTGTTTTAGAATTGATTGACTTATCAAACAATAATGTCAAGTCGCGAATAGCAAATAGTGAAACGTACAAAGAGTTGACGTCGACTGATGGGGTAAGAGAGCCGACAAGAGAAAAAGAACGACTGGTATTTTTAGTTGCTGCAACTGTTTTGGACATACTAAATGAACAAAATTAGATTTTTTTCCAAATTAATTTAAGTTTTGAGCTTATTTTTGTATTTTAAATCTATTTTCGTAAAAAAAAAAACCTTGATTCTGCATTTTTTTGTTAAAAAATTTTCGTTTTTTTCAATTCTGTTAAATTTCTTGTCTAAATTTTTTTGTCAAACAAAAAGATAAAAGAATAATGATTTTTTTTTAATATAAAAATAAAATTTTTATAAAAAATTTATATATATTTTTTTTTAAAAATAAAAGGTTTTTAACTCGTATACATAGTATGTATAATCGTATACAAAGTATGTATAATCGTATACATAGTATGTATAATCGTATACAAAGTATGTATAATCGTATACATAGTATGTATAATCGTATACATAGTATGTATAATCGTATACATAGTAAGTATAATCGTATACATAGTATGTATAATCGTATACAAAATTTAAGATCTAAGAATTTTTTTGTATAATTTTCTATACCCTTATACATTTTGTATAATAATATTAAGCTTGTATAGGATTATACATATTATGTATACGAGTATACAAACCATGTATACGATTATACATGCCTAAAAAATAGGTTAACAAGACTCATCTATACCAAAAAAAGTTATATCAAATTTAACAAAATTTAAATTATCTTCACAGTCAATTTTTAAAAATTTGTTTTTATTTTTTTAAGTAATAAGAAAAATCTTTTTTAGTTGTCGAAAACTAAAAAATTGTTTTTTAAATAATTATCTAGTAAAAAATAATTCTCCTAAACGAAATAAACAAGATAAAAAGAGATGACTGTTAATAGAATACTTTTTATTTTAAAATTTCCTTTTTAAAATTGTTCAATATAAAAAAAAATGATCTCAATTAGTTTTCTAAAAAATTTAAAATCATCTTCGTAAAATTTTATCATTTTATTATTAAATTTTTTTTAAGAAAATTTTTAGAATCGCTTTTCGATTGAGAAATAAAATTTAAAGATACTAATATTAATGACTGAAGGTAACATGCACTTTATTTTAAATCTAATTAGGTGATATTTTCAAAATAGACTTTCAAAAAAGAAAAATGCTTTAATAATTTTCAATCTTTTGTTATAAATTCGTTTTAATTTTTCGATGACTTATAAAGATTGTTTTCTTGTTCTAAAAACTAAAATTAATCGATAAAATAACTTAGAATTGATTAAATTTTTTCACTGATTCTTCTTGTTAAAAAAAGACTGAGAATCATTCCTTTAATAGTTAGTATAATATAGTTTTTTGAAAAAATTTCATCATTTTATAATCAGAACCAAATTTTATACAAATATATTCATATAATTGTTGAGACAAACGGAAAAAACGCTATGAACCATTGAAAATTTTGGACATCTTAAACAACAACCATATCAAATCTCATAATTATTTTTTTTTAATTTCAAATTTTTACAAATTTCTGATTTAGAAAATAAGATTGAGAGTCTATGTATTTAATTAGATTTAATAAAAAAAAAACTTTAAACTTTAATCATTTAAACATTTTTAATGTAAAATGTGAATGAAATTTATAACTATTGCAAAAACACTAGAAGTTTCTTTATTTTTTCTAGAAAAAAATTAAGAATAATGCTAAAATAAAGTTTTATTACGATCTGAAATCAATCTTTGTGTTGAAAATCTGTTTGTTTTTCTAATTGTATAAAAAATTTTAAAATTTTTTTTTTTTTAAATTCTTTGAAAAAATTAAGTTTATTTAAATTTTCTTAAATTATTATAAACCTAAATTTTTAGAATTTAAATTAAAAAATGAACATTTTAAACCAAGCAGTTGAACAGCTCATGTCGGAGTTTCCTGACATTTTTGAGCAAATAAATAATGAAAGTTTAGACGAAAATCCTAATTTATCTAACATGAGACAAAATTTATTACTCCGTATACCAACTGTACAACATGGTGGAAATTTTAATCATTTTATTACTCGGACAAGCAGTTCACACAATAACTCAACTATAACTACTTATAAAATTGGTTTTAGTGAAAACTTGAATAACTTTAGTGCAGCTTACAATGAAATAAAACAGTATTTGAGAGTCTTACTGAAGAATTCAAGTCACAAATGGGTCCACATGATAAAATAAGAATTGTATTGTATCATGATTCTCTTGAAAGACCCATAAGTATTCCATTTCTTAAACAGTCTCACTTGACAGCTCAAACTTTAATTGATAGTTTTGAATGCGTAGCTCAGTCATACAAAGACGTAAAACTCAACGAGAATAATAACTTGAATGCCCATGTAATAATTGCTAGGCTTCCATCTGGATCTGGTCGCAAGATGGTAAATCTCAAAAAGAGACCAACTCCATACACCAAAATAAAATACAAAATTAAAAAAGAAAATATTAATGATTTTCAATCATATTGTGAAAACCAGGCTTGCATTATTCTCATTTATAATACGGATAATTTATGTGCTCTTACGGCAATAATTATTGGTAAAGCTTATGCTGACAATGACCTATTTAAGACTGAATTATCAAAACCATATAGTAGAAAACTTGATCAGCAGGTTATTAAAATTGTTAAGGAGTTATATTTATCGAACCAACCATCTGGTTTAGACGAAATTAAAAGGATTGAAGCCTTTTTTAAAGAATACCAAATTACAATTATAAACTGTGATGGAAAACTCGACAAAAGACCTATTTACTTTGGTCCGAAAAACAAAAAATACATCTATTTATCTTTTACAGGATCACATTACAATGTTATTTCTTCAATGAAGAGATTTTATAATCGATCATATTACTGCTATTATTGTAAAATTGCTTATAATAATTTGGAAGATCATTACTGTAACAAATGTTGTTCAAGTTGTAATCGGACAAAAGTAGTGAAACAGTTGTTCAACAATGCTTTTTCTGCAACAAAGATTGTAAGAATGAAAAATGTCTAAAAATTCACAATGAACGGTTCTGCAAAGAGGTAAAAATTTGTAAAAATTGTAATTTTTATAAAAACAAAAATCATGTATGCAAAGAAAATGAGAGGTGGTGCAAAAACTGTAGTAAATCAGTTGATGAAACACACAGATGCTATATCAAAAAAGAAAAAGAGAAAATAAATGATAAAGATTTCGGTGGCTTTATCTTTTTTGATTATGAAGCATATCAAATCCATGGCGTACATGTACCTAATTTAGTGATGAATTTGTGTCAGTTGTATTGATGCAGAAAAAGAATGCGAATTTTGTTAATAAAAGTACGTCTTTTATGATAATGATGTTTTTTGCCATTGGTTATTTAAGCATAAGAATTATATTGCCGTTGCTCATAATCTAAAAGGTTACGACGGCGTCTTTATACTTAAATACATTTTGTCGTCATTTTTACCTAAAGATTCCATGCCAAGTGTAATTGTAACTGGGACAAAAGTTTTGAGCATTAAATTCAGAAAATTGAAGCTAATTGATTCCCACTCGTTCTTATCGATGCCTCACTCTGATTTTTCTAGTACATTTAACCTGAAAGAAAGGAAAGGTCATTTCCCACATCTTTTCAACTTGCCAGAGAATCAGAATTTTGTGGGTCCGTATCCAGACAAAAAGTTTTATGGTTCGGAGTTCTTTGGTAGTAAAAAGAAAGCCGAATTTGATAAATGGTATGATTCGGTTAAGCACGAGATATTTGATTTTAAACAACAATTCCTGGATTACTGTTGGAGTGATATTGTACTTCTCGTTGAAGGTTGCATGGCCTTTAGAAAAATTATAATGGAAAGAACCAAACTATCTCAAACTGATTATGGAATTAATCCGTTTTTGACATCAATTACTATTGCTTCTTTG
>NTPY01000527.1:802399-824300 GCA_002922825.1 Brachionus calyciflorus
TGAAGTTTATTCTTTAAAGAAATTACTTTATTGGCCCTTTAAAGAATACTTAAAGAAAATGTGTCCGGAAACCTTTATAGAATCTTTAAAAAAATCTTTAAAGACTCTTTAAAATTGCTTTATTATTTGGCTGACTGGGCAGACAAAAATTTTGAGCATATAAAACCGTAAACCATAGTATATGTTTTGTAAACGCTGAAAATGGAGCCCATAGCGATGGTATTGAGCATGTATGGTATTCTTGTAAAACTTATATAAAGACAATTAAAGTATTTGACCGCTTACCTTGATGAATATTGTTTGTGATGAAATATATGTGAATCAAAATCAGATGCATCAATTTGTATTTAAAAAAACAAGCAAGACATTATACTCAAGAAAATGATTTAATTACCCCACGAAGGTACCCCACGTACCAATTCCAACTTGGAGGGGTACACTAATAAATTAAATAGACACATTTCTGTCTCACTTCCAGATATTTATAAAGCTATAAGTAAACTTTAAGAGGAAGAAGTTTATTTATGTTTTAAGTATTATCGAGCTGTTAATAAGGAAAGGGCCCCCAACAGAAATAAGCTTTATATTATCAACGATGCTACCATGTTAAATCAGAAAAAAATGCTCATAGATAAGGAAATTACCGTTGATATATTTATTAAAAACGCTATTATGAGCTTTGATTAGAGCAAACTTAATAAAAAAAAAACTAAAGCTTACAATCTTAAGACGACACATTATCATAACAAATTATTCTATCAATAAAAGTGTCGTCTTGAAACGAAATGTAATAAAATAAAACGATGATTGAGATAAACTTTTATTTTTATTTGTTTAAGACATAAGCCAATTAAATTGAAATTTCAAAAAAATAATTATTTTTTTTTTATTGATAAGCCTTTATAATTATGTTTAAAATACTTCTTTTCTTTGTTTCTTTTTAAAACATTATTTTTAATTGCTTTTTTCTTATGATTTTCTTTAAATTCTCGGGTTTATTAATTAATGAATTTCTCCAAGGTCTCACTTTTTGATGGATTACATTTACAAAGCTTCGCTATGAAAAATTTTGTTTATTTAAAAGGAGGGTTGCTCATCGATTAAGGTCCTATAGATATTATCGGCTAAATTTGGATTCGATAAATATTTCTTAATATCCTTTAAGGATTTTTTTTATCGATTTTAAAAATGTTTTTTTTGTTCTAAATATTTATTTTAATCAATTTCGAACTTAATAGTCGAATATACTAATCGATAAAATTATCGATTTTGTAAAATCGATAAATGAAATTTTAATTTTTGATTTTGAAAAAAATTTATTACTTTTCAAGCTTTAGGATTCAAGAATTTGTTTATTAAATTATAATCTCGATTTAAATTAAAAAATGTTTAAAAAATATATTAATGTTTAATTTTCATCATCTAAAACGTTTGAAATTAAGTTTATAAAAGTCAATTTACAATTAAAGTAAAAATACTAAATATTTTTTCTTCAAAAGTCATAAAAATATAAATTGACTCGAAAATTTTAATTGATTGATATTCTGTCATTCAAGGAATTTATTTCGATAGCTGAGGGTTTAAAAATTCAATAATATGCTAATTTACAATATAAAAATTAACTAAGTCTGTATGAAACCAGCTTAACTGAAAAGTGATTTCGAAGGTACCGAAGTAGCACAAATACTTAAAAAAGATCATGCGATTATTGTTAATTTTACAAATATTTTGCTTTTTTCCTTAAATAAATATAATAGTCAAAGACTTTCAATTTCTTTTTGTTCATTCTCTAGAAACATTACTTTTAAATAGGGTAGTTCATCGAAAGGAAAGTCACTATTCGATAAGATTTGATAAATTATCGATAAGGTTAAGCTTTACGATAGAAAGTAATTTCGATAATTTCCAATCGAATCATGATCGATAAAATTTTGAAAAAATGAAAAATTATCGATAATACTGAAACCTGAATGATTAATAAAATCAGCAGCAAAAATCTTAAAATATTTTTATCAAAAAAAACAATATTAAATTTTTAATTTTTTCAATTTCTGAACGTTTTCCTGTTTAATTAATTGAAAATCATTCACGCTATCGTAATCAATACCTGAATCTTTTTGATTTAAATGTCTGTTCAAGCAAACATAATAACTTGATTCATTATCATCCCCAGTATAATTTTTTTTAATCTCTAAGTAATTACCACTTGTGTCAACTCCCTTAGGCTCACGGTATTCATCATAGTTAAATAATCTTCATCTGACTCTTTGTCACTTGGTTCATAAATATCCTTATCATTCTCATCAAGCTCCTCATCGGATGCAAATTCTGTGCCATTCGATTCATCATCAGAATCATATTGATGGTCTTCAACATCTGATTCTACATCATTATTATGATTTGTAAAGTCATTTATCTGACTATCATCACCTTAATTTTCTTAAATATTTCCGTTAAAAATTTGATAATCAAGTAAAAATCGGCTTAAATTTTGACGAAAAAATTCTTTAATAGACGAGGCAATGTCCAAGTGATCGAAGATATAAATTGTCCGGCTTAATGATTTTAGATCATTAATGTTAGTCCATATTTAATGGGAAGACCGCTTAATTGATCTGTACCAGCGAACATCAGCCGGTGGTAAAAGATTTGTCAAACGAGGAGGGATAAACGAGAAACCAACATTTAACCCAACTTGTAAGTTCGTACCACGGGACACATTTTTAAACATTTTTTAATTTAGATCGATAAAAATATTTAGAACAAAAAAAACATTTTTAAAATCGAGCCTCTAAGTAAAGCCCCTCGTAGGACGAATTGCAAAACATCATTTAGTTGGTCAAGATCATCTAGATCAAAATATTCCAAAACAAACGATAAAGAAAATAATCAATTGAATAGGGTTACACTTCCGTTCACCATTTTTCACAAGAAGACAATAAATAAATCTATTTTTTGAGGAAATTTTCTAAATAATATTTTTTTTTTTGAACTGAATTTTTTTCAAATTGTTTTAACTGAATCTAAATCTTGTTTATATTATTAAAATACTTCTTTTAGCTACTCAATCATGAAGAGTTAGTTCTTAAACTCTAAAAATTAAAATTTCAACTCTAAAATATTGTTAAAAACTGGAATTGATCTATTAAGATAATAAACAATCTTTTAAAAGCACGTTTTTTTTCCAAATAAGTCATAAAAAATATTAATTTCACAAAAAAAATTACAAAAATTTAGTATTTCATTTTTTCTATCAGAAAAATATATATTTTTAACGGAGAAATACTTTTTTTATCTTATATATACTTTAGGGCTAATGACTCCTCTTGATATAAATGCTAAGATCGTGAATTTCAACTTTTTCGCAAAACTGACATCAAATTCGTGATCTTCGACCCGAAAAACTAACTTTCCTAGAGTTAAAATTGAAAACTAAAAATTAACTAAGGTGTATCTCCAAGGTCTTTTAAAACCATTCTTGGCATTTTTATCCAGTTTTCCTCAATCGGAAGCTTTCAGGAATATTTTTCCCAAACATAATTTGAGCTTCTCTATCAGAATCAAAAGGGTGTGAAAGGGTGTTTCATATAATTTGAAAGAGTGTTTCAGGGTGTATCAATTGTAAAAACCTTTGGGTTCACTTTTGTTATACATACAAATATCGCCCGATAAAAATAAAAATTTCCCAGGGGCTTTAGACTATGAGGAATATTTTAAAAGAAAAAAAAAATAATTCTAGTAGTCATATTTCCCGATTTACACCCGGTGTAACTTTTGAAAAAATTTTTAGGTGTGCCTTTTAAAGGATACCAATATTCCTCTATTTCTGTAATAATATAATTTCTGTAATATTAAATATTCCTCTATCTCTATTAATATTATCTATTAATTATCTTTAGGATTTAAAAATTTTATAAATAAAAAAAAATTTAAATAAAGAAGACAAAGAAAATTTTTTATATTACAGTAAAGTTCGTTTATAACGAAATCGCTTATAACGAAAATTCGGTTATAGCGAATAAAAAAAATGAGGTTTTAAAAACAACAATCCATTTAATTTATGTATTTTTTTTACGGATATAACGAAGTTCGGTTATAACGAAAGGTTTAATGCGTTCCGAAGTGAGTTCGTTATAACCGATCTCGACTGTATCGCTAATTATTAAAAAAAAAAATTATTTTTGAAAAATCTGAATTACGTTACCATTACCGTGAGCGTCCCGTTACCGTTACCGTGAGTGTGAGTGTGAGCGTTACCGTTACCGTTACGTGAGCGTTAATGTTACCTATTATTTAATTTTTTTTTCTAACAAAATTCTTTACACAAATTTCGGAGAAAAAAATTAAGAATGTTTTTTCACTAAAAAACACTTACTAGAGCTTCTATTATTATTTTTTAGGCTAAAAAATTTTGTTGGTACTCTAACACGGACCAACATTTCTTAAAAAAAAACACAGAACGGTACTAGCAAGGCTAAATTATTTTTTAGCTGAGACAAACTAAATCTTGAAAAATTCAAAATGATAGAACCTTGAGAAAAAAGTTTTGTAGTGAAAAAACATTCTTAATTTTTTTCTCCGAAATTTGTGTAAAGAATTTTGAAAAAAAAAATACGGTAACGGTACGCTCACGCCTTTGTTTCAAAGCAAGTGCTGTATTCCCCAAGCGTCGATCACTAGCTGGCAATCACCCCTGTACTAAAAAATAAAATAAATATATAAATAATGAATTCATTCAAAACGGCTCCTATTTTTCGATTAAAATACAAACAAACAAAGTATTGTTTATTTGTATTTAAATCAACCTTTTACTTTTTCTAAAAAAGCCATAAAAAAATTATTTTTTTAAGAATTTTTTTTGTGTTCAAATTTAAAATTTTTGGTGCTCAATTTTCAGACAGAGGTTTAAAGTTTTTGAAACTCTTAAATAATTAAAATTGATTCTTTTTGAAATCCGATTGTTTGCTTATTAAAAAATATGATTCAACCTAGATTAAAAGCCACCTAATATCACTCTTTTAAAGCGTGAAATAATACTAATTTCACTTTATTCCAAAAAGAAAGTTCAAAAAGATTGGATGGATTTTTCAAAATTTTCCCACAAGTCATTTTAATTATGCTAAAAAGATACTAAAAAATATCACAACATAAGGACGAAAAAAAATTCCCACGCTTATTTATTATCTGTCATGATTTTAATTGAATTTTTCTTAATTAAATCATGATGAATCTTTTTAAAAATATTTTACAGTACTTTTACATTAAAATCAGCCTTTTTTTATTTAAAAAAAAATTTTAATCGTTAGATTTTTGATTTGTAAACGGCCAGAGATAATAAAATTTTTTTTAAATTTTGCAATCAATCTTTTAAAAATTTAATAACTAATATTCCTCTTAACATTTGAATATACCAAAATATAACTATTAGATATCTATCTTTTAATTTAGTATAATCAATTATAATATTTAAAATAAATTATTTTTGTTAATTTGGTTATTTTTGGTCAATATATTAAACTATAATTCCAACCGGATTTATTTACTTGAGAATTTAAAATAAAAGAAAAAATTTTTTGATTTTAAATTTGAAATTTGGATTTTGGTGCCGGGTTAATTATTGAAAAATAGAAAAATTAAATAAATTAAAAAAAAACGATTTTTTTATAAAAAAAATTTAAATTTAGGTTTTGGTGCGGGTCTAAAATTGGCTTTTAGAAATAGATTAGGAAAATTTTTATTCGATTTTTTTTAAGTAATATTCAATAATAAGGTATTTACAAAACTTGAGTAAATTTACAAATATTAACAAATTTGAAATTTTTTTTCTCCTATTTTTCTCCTTTTTCTTTCCTCTGCCCTTCTCGTTTTTTCTCAATGCTTAACCTTGGTCTTCCTTTTTTTTTTCTTTTACTGAATATTGGAGTAGCTAGTTGTGTTGATATCTGATTTTGTGATTCTGAATTGGTTGAGCTTATGGAGGAAGTTGAGTAACTTGACATAATGGATGATGGTATATAAGGTGTAGCCTCGGTTGATGGTAAAGATGGTGAACTCTGGGATGATGATATAGATGATCTGGCCTCGGTTAATGGTAAAGATGGTGAAGACTGGGTTGATTGTAAAGATGGGGAAGACTGGGTTGATTGTAAAGATGGTGAAGACTGGGTTGATTGTAAAGATGGTGAAGACTGGGTTGATTGTAAAGATTGGGAAGACTGGGTTGATTGTAAAGATGGTGTAGCCTCGGTTGATGGCATAGATGGTGTAGCCTCGGTTGATGGCATAGATGGTGTAGTCATTCAATACACTTTGCATATCCTGGTGATTTTGAATTGCCATACTTGGTATAGGTTCTTGCTTTGTTGATAAACCAGTCGTTCCAATGTTGATGGTACATTGATTTTATGTGTTGCCAATACTTTTCTAGTGAAAGAGCATATAGTGTTTTCGTCAAATGTTGCACCATCTTTGTAAACGATTAAAACATTATCTGGTGGTGTGTAATTAGGAATGTCTGTTTTTCTTGGTACCAGTATAAATATTGGTAGTTTATCACCAGCAGCCGATGCAGTAAAAGCTGCAGAAATTTTTGCTTTCTCACCACCACACGTAGTAGCTTTTACTCTTTTAACGCCTTTTGATTCATATGTAAAATTCGTCGGAAAATCAAGGTATATAGTTGTTTCATCCATATTAAACAGAATTTCTGGTTCGAAATCAGACTCATTTGTTACTTTTTGGCATTCTGTAAAAAAGCTTTTAATTATGTTTATAGAATCTTTAGGAAGTTCTCTTCCGCTTGTGAGATGAAGAAATTATTAAATAGTAAATTTTAAAATGCTTAAAGGATTTTCAACTCTTTATTAATATTAATAATTTCTTCATCTCAGTCTTTCTAATCGTACGATAGTCGTTCTTATTTATCAAAATATAAATAAGAAAATTTATCGTACGATTAGAAAGACTGAGATGAAGAAATTATTAATATTAATAAAGAGTTGAAAATCCTTTAAGCATTTTAAAATTTACTATTTAATAATTTCTTCATCTCAGTCTTTCTAATCGTACGATAAATTTTCTTATTTATCAAAATACAAATAGTAGCTTATTTAATTTTAAAAATTGCATCATTCTAAAAATTTTCAAATAATAAAATGAATAATGAATCGTCAAATCTCGAATTTTTAGTGCAACATAAAAATTTAGATTATTATTTTAGACGCATTGAAAAAACCCAAAAACTAAACATAAGTGCATGCCCTTTTATAAGGGTTAATTTAACATGGGACCATATGAGGCTTGTGCATGCACTAAAATCTCGTTTTCGGTTTTAAGAGCATGCACTTCGTCGCAAGGTAATACGGTAATTAAATTATTTTTGCCTAAATTTAAATTACCTTTTAATAAAATAAAAAAAATTGTTTTTAAGTACAAAAAATTTAAAATTTTGTTTTTTCAAAGCACCATTGTTGGATTTCGCTGGTCTGCCCTTTTTTTTACATGTACAAATTCTCTTACGTTTTCATCTAATGGATAATTTAAGAGTCTACATAATGCTTTACAATGCTTACATATGCCATATTCCAAAAAATTAATGCAACTACAGTACCTGGGATTTAACAACACATAGTATTTATTTTGTCCATTAACCACTCTATAAGCCGAAATCCCGTCTATGATTAAAAAATCACTTAGATTTAGAACTTCAGCCTCTTTGACTATACTTTTTTTCCGCTGAATAGCTAAATAAAATTTAACTTGAGACAAACTTAAATCTATAACCATTCTCTTAATAACATTACAGCCTTCTAAAATTGTTGACCTTTCATAGTTAGTATATATTTTTTTTATGGTCTTGTTGAACCGCTCTGTATTGTTATTTGTGGTTGAAAAACCAGCAGGGCGTGTAAATAAAGGCCAGTTAATCCATTGACCTTCCAACCACTGACTTTCAAAATACAATTTAAAATCGGACAGTTCATTTATTTGAGACCAACGTGACAAAATTTCTTGCTTAGAACTGTTAAAATTTTCCTTTTTGAAACTGTTAAACTTTGTTTTGTTTTGGATTCAACTTGGTTTTGTACCTATACACAAAGCCAGCGATTTGAGAGTTCTTTAATTCCAAATTTTCAATTCCATATTTAACTCTATTGTTGTCTAGATGACACCTAATTTGACGAGGATATAATTTGGGATTATTATTTATAAGCTCGATTATAGCTTGTTTTAATTTTTCAGATAACCCATTTTCATTGTTATATTGGTCTAATATTTTATGCTTATGGGAATTTTTTTGTGAAATTGAGCATATGTTCTTAACCTCACAATTAACCAAGTTGTATTTGATTTCGCAACCATCTGAAGTACATTTTCTAAATTGTTGTTTAGCTTTATGTCTGTAAGAATCGAAGCATATTTTACATATATGTTCTCTGTTTGTTTGATAATCTTGGGATTTAGGAAGCTGTGAATTTATAAGCTCTTTTAGCTCAGCTTCAGATAAATCGCTTTCAAGTAACTCCCAACTTAATTCATCAGTTAAGTTCTCCATTTTATTGAAAATTTAAAAATGAAAATAATCAGTTTAAATAGCTATACTTTTCATTTAGTAAAAAAAAAAGACTTTTATTCTGCGTGCTCTCAATTTGAAAAAAAAACTTTTAGCTTTAAAAAAAAATTTTATTATTATATAATTGCATTTATAAGTTTAAAAAAGATCATTCTTAATTTAAATAAAAATAAAAGTAGTTTATTTTAATTAGTCAGCCCTTTGCAATAAGGTCAGACTTTAATTTTTTTAATGTTTATTTTATTAACTTTAAATTCATTAATTGCTTTGAAATCGCTCACGTCTTCATAATCTTATAATTTTTTATTCGAATGTCAAAATAGAAGTCTGACTGTATTATTTTTTTCAACTTCACTGTTGTTTATCTATTTTTGAGCGATTTAAAAGAAATCGAAAAAGTAAAATGTATTTAAAAAAAATTGTAATGACTTAAAAATTACTAATTTCTTTAACTTCATTTCGATCACACATTCTATAGAGACTTGGATAGCAGATTTTTTTCAATTGTATGTTTTACTTTTCAAGTTTCTTATAAGTCAGAGTCAAATAAGCTTGAAACTACCTAAGCTTGTCTCATATCTGAGACAAAAGTTTTTTTTATAAATTAATGCTTTTCTTGAATTCTGTTGGAATATTGTCCAATGGATGTGCAATTTTAAATACTTAAATAAAAAGGCATTTTTAATTTGAAATTTTTGTAAATTTTTTTATAAATATGAGCTCTGATTTATTTTATTTTAATTAAGCATTTAAATGATAATTTATTTTAAAATATTTTTGTCAAAATTAAAAGGTCTAAAATGGGTATCTCGGATGATTATCACATCTAAAAATAAAAAATTTTGAAAAAATATTTAAAAAAATAAAAAATTCTAAAATAAAATTACTCGTCAAAACTATAATATCTAAATTGTTCTTTAATAGTATTAAAAGCAGCCATATCATCATCAGAAAGAGTAAAATCAAATATTTTACTATTTTCTTCTATTCGACCAGGATTAACACTTTTTGGTATGACAACAATATTTCTTTGTATCAACCATCTTAAAATAACTTGACCAGCTGTTCTATTATGCTTCTTAGCTATTTCTAATACGACTGGATGCTTAAGAGCCACTGGATCTTCAGGTTTTAACCTTGAAAAAAAAATTCAATTTTAAAAAAAATTCAATTTTTTATTTTTTTTATTTTTTAATTATACCAAGATCTATCGGGTGCTCCGAAAGGAGCATAAGCAACGACAGTAATGTCATTTTTTTGACAAAAATCAACTAATTCATTATTATGTAATAATGGATGAATTTCAAATTGATTACAAACTGGTTTTATCTCACAATTATCAAGAACATCTTGTAATTGTTGAATGTTAAAATTACTAACTCCAATACTCTTTACTTTACCACCTTTAACTAAGTCTTCCATAGCTTTATATGTCTCTAAATAATGAATATCTGATGGTACCATTTTACCATTCGAGTCTTCTGGATAAAATCCATCATCCTCCTAAAAATAGAATTAAATTTTTTTAAAAATTTTTTATTATTTTTTTTTTTTTAATTAACCTTAAAACCAAAAGGCCAATGAATCAAATATAAATCTAAATAATCTAAGGCTAAATCTTTGAGTGTATTTTCTAAACAAACAGGAACTTTTTCTTTAGAAAAAAAGCTACACCATAATTTTTAAGTAATAAAAATGTCTTCACGTTTAACGGAACCGTTTGATTCGTCAATTGCTTCACGTAAACCACGACCGACTTGCTTTTCATTATAATAAACAGGAGCACAGTCAAAGTGTCTGTAGCCTACTTTAACAGCCGTTTTAATTGCTGTTATTAATTTATTTTCATCTTCTTCCTTTAAGGAAAAAATTAAAGATGATACTAATTTTAAACAATTCATTCAACTAAGTTTTACTTTGTAAGTACCTAGACCCAAAACGGGAATTTGACGTCCGTTGTTTAGATTCTTTTTTGGAATAGTTGACATTTTTTGAATTTTAAAAATGCTAGATTTTTTTATTTGAAGTCTTAAAAATAAATTTGAAAACATTTTATGCATAAACTCAGCTAAATTTAGCTAATAATTTTCTTTCTTTTTCTAGAAAGTGCAAATTTAAATTTAGAGAAAAATTCAATTTTTATTTTTTTTTCTAGTTGGGGGTAAAACTTACCGTTAGTGTAACTCTTTACCGTAACCTTAACAAAACAAGAAAACAAAATTTGATTTAAAGTATAGTGATCAACTGGTCACCCAATGTGCTATCACTATACATTTGCCAGTTTGGTGAAAATTGGTGATCACAAATTGTATGATCATGCATAATGTGATAAAAAAAATATTTAGTAATCTTAATCTAAAGTCTAAGTTTGATAATAAATTTTAAGTTCAAAATTAATTAATGTTTCCAGACCATGTGAAGTTTTACACCTCTCTCATTTTTCATTAAATCATAGCAAATCGAACATGGGACTGAGTTTTCATGTTTACTTATAGCCTTTTTTACTTGTAATTTTGCCTCAGTTGAAGTTACGCGTTTCTCTAATGACCTTTCTTTGTATTCAATTGATTTCAATTTTACATTTGAAATTTTCACCTCAGACATTTCACCGCTTAGAGCATCCAAATCTTGATCATCTAAGTCTAATTCACTAGTAGTTTCAATGCTAATATTTGAACTTAGATTTTTTTCTTGAATTTTAAGTGATTCAGTTTGGTCGTTTTCTTCATCATTTGATTTATCCTTTTCAGTTCTTACCTCTTCATTTTGATTTTGATCTGAAAAATCATCTTCACCATTATCGCCACAAACAAGTGAACCAAATAAAGAACCTACATCAGATACCGACTGAGTGTCTGATTCTTCAGCATCATCATCCTAATTAATATACTTTTTTATTTCATGAATAAATGAAGTGTTAATCAGTCTATCAATAGATAAGGGCCCTGTTGATTAACCTTTAAACTTAATAAAAAAAAAAAAAAACTTAAAATTCAAAAGACCAGAAAATTCGATGAATTTCACCGAAATCTTTCTATGAATTTTTTTTCTGTTAATTGATTGGCTCTTGAAAAATGAAAGGATTAAAACTATACTATGAAAAACAACTCGAAGCTCCTTTTAGAATTTGATTTTAGCAGTAAATTTATTGAAAATTTTGTTCACTGGAATTAATATAAATATAATCCAAATATACTCTTAGATACCAACTCTTTGCTTCAATTTCTATCGAAAGTTGAGAATTTCGAAGTTTCTAACGATCTTTGGTTAATACTTTACAAACTACCTAGAAATTTAAAATCAGCGAAAGAAAGACGAATTAACGATAGAAAAGATGAAAAGAAATTCAAAATACCAATCGCAAAAGGTTTTAAATAAACTATAAACAATAAAAAAGAATAAAACCTCAGAAGCTACATTTAATTTTGACTATATCCAAATTTAGCAAAGATACACAGCTTTTGCAGACTCTTATTTTTAAGTGTAGCAAAATTGTTACATTTTATACAGTGGTGTTCTCAGCTTTCTGAAAGCATGTAGACGCTATTAGACGAAAAAAAAAGCAAGTGACGCGTCCACCCAAACTCAAAAAAGTAAGTAGACGCGTCTATCTTGGATTAAAATTAGTAAGGAGTTGTGATCAGGCTTTTCTTTTAAAATATGAGATTTTAGGGATTTTTGTGTTTTCCAAAAATCAAGTAAATTTTTTCTTATCATTTTTTAAGTCAAGTATTTCAAAATAATGTTTGATTTTATATAGTTTTTTTTGTAAATTAAGCGGGTTTTTTTTTCAAATTAAGCTCGTCTTTTATATGATTTTTTTTTTATGACAATAAAGTCCTAGAATGAGTAGACGCGTTACACTAAATTTACAAAAAAAGTAAGTAGACGCGTCTACTCGCGTTCCCAATGGTGAAGACACCACTGATTTTATAGCAATTTACTGTTTGGTTCATTTATTTCTCTCATTTTTTACAACAGGCTATCACCATCTAATGGTCACTTAATACAGAATTCTCTAGAGCTTTTAGAGCTTTTTGATATTCTCTAAATATTTGAAATTAAGTGATCTCAAACTAAATTTAAATAAAAAAAAACGGATTAAAAATAAATTATTATTTAATAGACAGACAAAATAAATTCTAAAGACTAAAAGTAAAGTTTTTTTTCCAGAAAAAAATGTAAAGGAAAGTCACCCATTAATTTTTTTATTCAATTTGAAAAAAAATTTCATTCATTTTTTTTTTCATAAAATAAGAAGTTGAAATTTTTGTTTTTCAAAATGAATAATTTTTATCTTTTAAGTCAATTGGCTAAAGGTAAAAATTTAAGGGTAAGCAATTTATAAAAAAAAAAATAAAAATTTTATGTCCTTAATATTTAATTAAAATTTAAAATAAAAGATATCAATAGAAGGTAATATAGCTAGTGGCAAGTCTTCTTTAATAGAATATCTTAGGAAAAAATTAGATGTCTCTCTAATGCAATCAGATAATGACGATAAGAAATTGTCTAATACTAATTTTAATGTTATTACTGAACCAGTACACTTGTGGCGTAATCTAAACGGTAATAACCTTTTAGACTTAATGTATAAAGATCCAACTAAATGGTCTTTTTCATTTCATTCATACGTCCAAATGACCATGTTGGAAAATCATTTAAAAATTCAAAATAGCTTAAAGAGTGATGTGAATAATACTATTAATATTATGGAACGTTCACTTTACAGTGCTAGATATTGTTTTGTAGAAAATATTTATAATTCGTAATTTTTTTCTTTGTATAAAAAAATGAATATTTTTTTAAATTTTAATTTTTAAGAAAATTTTTGAAGCCAGTTGAATATGAAATATTGGACAAATGGTTTAATTGGATGAAAGAAAATCATGATTGTGAATTAGACTTGATATTTTATTTAAGAACTGATCCGGAGACATGTTTCAATAGAGTTTTGAAACGAAATCGAAGTGAAGAAGTCGAAAGAATTAGTTTGAGTTATTTAAAGAACTTGCATGATTTACATGAAAAGTGGCTTGTCAAGTCTTCGGATGAGCTTGATACGCTAAAATATTATAAACCAAAGAAAATAATTGTTATTAATGCCAATCAGCATGCTGATGAAGTTTATAAATCTGTTGAAAATGAAGCCAGAAAAGCAATTTTTATGAAGAATTAAACATTTTTTTTAAAAATTTTTTTGTTAATTCTCAGTCCATTTAAATTTTTTTCTTTGTTGAAAATTAATGTATAGTTGAAATTTTTTTTTGATTTATTAAATTGAAAATTAAATTTAAATTTGAAAATAAAGAATTACTGCGCTGCTCATTATTTAACGTCGTACCAGTACTCGAACTCAATTTATTAAGCAAGCGTATGGGTACGACGTTAATTCGAGAGCAGTGCAGTATAATCAATCTACAATTTGATTTTTTTTTTGATTTTTGCTTTAGATTAATAAAGATTTTAAACTGGCATAAAAACACTCAACCAATTGAGCCGGATTTACGAGATTCGAGTATAACACTACTCAAAATAAAGTAAAGTTTGATGAATTTTATATGTTAACTTAATTAAATAGTAAAAGTTCGGCGATGTTAAGTTTAGTATCAAAAATATCAGAATATTAATTTTAATAGAACAAAAGTATACCCAGTCAGTACTTTTTTAGAGAAAATTATCAGGTTCTTTACAGAAATTTTTAGAGAAATTTTGTAGATTTTGGAACATTTTTCTTTTAATTTTCTTAAAAAATTCTTCATAGATTCTTTAAAATTTCTTTTTTTGATTTTTTTGAAAAAGTCACAGTCTCTGTTTCTCTTAATAATTTTTTTAGGCAATAAAATAATTAAAAAAATCCAAAATAAAATAAAATAAAATTTATTAAATTCATTTAAAAAAGCAATTATTTGATATAAAAAAGTCAAAAAAATATAACTGACGGATAAAATGGGCAAAATTAATTTGTCAACTATTGAATTGTCAACTGTATAATTTGTCAACAAATAAATTATCAATAGATAAAATTATCAATAAACTTTTTTTTTCAATAGTATAATTTATCAACAAAAATATATTTTTTTTTTATAAAAAAAAATTGAAACAAAGATGATAAGAGTACATTTTGTCAACTTTTTTTTACTTGTTTTAATAACTACCAAATAATTCCGGATGAAATTTTAGGTACATTTATGTTGTTTTCTTTAATTAAGTCGTGAAATCTTTGAAATTTTTCTAAATTTTGTATCCTTATGAAACTTTGGTAAGTCTTAAAAATATTCTCAGCACAATTTATTTATATAAGTTTTACCCATAAAAATAATTCGATTGTTCCCAATTTTGATTAATTTCTTTGGGGTGATTTGAAAAGAATCTATGTAAGTAACAGGACTGTGGGTAGTTAAGCCGACGTCGATGCCCGTTTTTTGGATCGCACATCGACGCCAGTTTAACTACTCTGATCAAATAAAATTTAATGAAGTTTTTATAAAGTAATAACACTAATTTAGAAAAATCACAGAAACTCCCAGATCACAGAAGCCAAAAAATTTAATAGATACTGGTTAAAAAAGCCCATAGATGTGATTGTATTGTGATTGTGATTAAAACTGAAGATGTGATTTAACGAAAAATTTAAGAAAAAAAAATTCAAATCATGACAGTCATGAAAAACTATATAACCAACTTTAAAATCCTTTACTGGTACAAACTCTTGGAGACGGTAAACCGGTATATAAATCTTAAAAATAAGCCTTAAGTTTAAAAAAGTTGACAAAATATACTAATTTATTTTTTTTTTAGAAAAAAAAAATGTTGACAAATTGTACTGTTGATTTTTTTTTCTGTTGATAAAATTATTTTATACAAAAAAATTGATAATTAATTTGTTGACAAATTATACTGTTGATAATTTAATTGTTGATAAAATATAGTCGGCCGGATAAAATTAAATATTACTAATATATTATAATAAGAAATACAGAAAATCTAAATTTTTTAAACAACTAATTTATCTAAATTTAATACAAAAAAAAAATTATACGAGTTCAAACGATTTCTTCAAAATCTTCTGATTTATTCATATTATCTCTTAACTGTAAGCTTCTATATTTTTTTTTGGTGTCTTGAATGAGAGAATTTAAAATTCCTATAATTTGATTTGTCTTCAAAGTTTGATCCTTTTCTTTTACTAACTCTAAAGAGAAAAAAGGTTGTCTTTATTAAAAAGTGACATTTAAAAAAATTTTAAAAAACATACCATAAGCTGAATTAATTAAATTACTGAAATTTTTTAACAAATCTTTGCCTGTATATTTAATAAGAACTTCGTCAGCTATTAATATATTTACAACTTTTCGCATGCAGAGTGATCCATCTATGCATCTTTCTAGTTCGTCAAAAACTTTATCTTTATCAATCGGGGTCACCAATATATTGCAAAATTTTGGACATAAAGGAATAACTTCAGGTTCATTTTCAGGTAGATCGGAATACAAACTAACAAAAATACGACTCATTTTTAGAATTTTCTGAATTTCATCTTTTGCTTAAATATTAAATTTTATTTTTAAAAATAAATAATTTAGTGTCTATTCAACCTATTGTTATGTGGTCAATCTCTGAGCCTGGCTCGAGTTATCAACCCGGGCCAACTGGCAACTTTGAGTGATTGACTACATAAAAATTGATTAATTTCATAAACATAAACAACTGGATTGATGTTGTTGCTTTAAACGTTATCTTAATTTATAAAAAATTTTGCCGTATTTCCTCAAATACAAACTCATTCAAATAGCTTTTTAGTAAAAAAATTCCTTGACTTAATGATTGTTTAATTAAAATTCCCATTACTTGGTTATAAATAAAAGAATCATAAATATTTTTTTTTATGTTTATTTAATAGATTGAAATGGCAAGTTTTTTTCATTTAGATTTTTTTGATGTACAATTTTACAGAACGTTAGAACATAACTTCAATTCTTGGGCCTTTTTTGATTAAAACTGTACATCACAAAATATTGTCAAAAAGAAGCTGTTTGTATTTTTATATGAAACATTTTTTATAATTAAAAAAATTGAAGCTATTTGAGGAAATACAGTAATAAGAAATTTGAACCAAGAGAACAGAAAATTAACGAATAAGCATAATTAACAGTCAGTTCTATTATTTAAATTATTTTTAATATTATATGAAAAAAAAAATTACTAAATGTTTCCTTATGCTTTTCTATTTCTGTTTTTAATTCTAAATTTTCATTCACCAGAATGATTTTTTCATTTTTTTCTGATTCTATTACATTACAAAGTTCAACTATCTTTGATTTTAAAACCAAATTTTCTTTTTCAAGATCACGACTAATTTTTTTCTCTGAAGTGGACATTTTTGTAATTTCATTTTTGTCTTTTTTTGAGGCCTGATATGTATCATTACATTTCTTTTCTGTATTTGTAAATGAATTCAGAATACCATTACATTCTGATTTTGTACCTTGAAACGTTTAGTTTTAAAATTCTACTTAAAAAGTTTTGGGTAAATAATAGGAAAACTATTAATTATATTTCATCTTAAATTTTAAAAGCTTTATTCTAACAATCCATTAAGTTTTTTTTTAATTAAATCGAATAAAATAAACTTAGTTTGATAAAATCTTTTTTAGCCCGAACTCTGGGAGTTGTTTTAGTTGAAGAGCTAGTTAAGGCTTCATTATTAAAGTAATAAATTCAGAATTTTTAAAATTTAAGATGAACTAATTTTTTTGGAAAAAAATAAAAAGATAGTTAATCCAAATCCTAATTATTCTTAAATTTTTTAATTACTTATTCTCTTTACAATCCCGTCAAACTCTAATGAGCCATACGACACTTTATAACTGAAGCCTTCTCTTATTCTTTCTCCAGCCGGTACATGAACTGAATAAATTGACTCTAGAGAAAATTTTTTCTCATTTATCCAATAAATAAGTGCATAAATAGGCTCCGTATTTAAATTGCTAATGGAAATTGAAGATTTGTATTCATATTAATATTAAGCATACTAAACTTTGAATCATTACTTAAAATTTAAAATTTTACTATTTTTTCTTAAAATTTTAATAAATATAGAAAAATGATTTGAATTTAAATATTTTTTTTGGTAATAAATTCACATTCGATTTAACTTAAATAACTTAGTTTTTGATTTAATTTCAAAAAATGCGTGATACAGAACTTGAATGACATTATGTTAAACGACATAAAAGTCAAACAGTCTTTTTTGACGGTCTTTAAAAACGGTTCATAATTATAAAATACGCTAATAAATTATTTAAAAAATTAATTATTGAAAAAATTGTATAATTTTTAATGATGATCAAAAACTAAAATCTTTGGTGAACGTCAAAACCATCATGCTTACGCTTCTCAAAAAAAAACGGACAATCATCAAAAATTACTTTTTCAGATTCTAAAAATATTTTATCTATGTTCAAATTTTAATAAATATCACCTGTTACAAGGAGAATCACTCCCTTGAGTCGTGGTTTTTTGAATAACTTCAATTGATTCACTTAAATTAGAACAAGCCTTTAAAGGTTGTTTTGAAAACGTAGCTTGTATTTCTTTCGAAAAAAGGCTTCTTTTTTCTTGTAAAAATAAAGATGAGTCTTTTTTAGTACATTTAGGCGAAACAATTTCTGGGGATGATTCAAAAAATAATATTCTTTTTTTTTTTTCCAACAGATTCATTTGAATTAGAACTTCTTGGTTTGATTTCGGGTGACGAAAAAGAATCATCATAGTGTGTCTCTTTTGCTGAGTTTGTTTGTTTTGGTTTTTTATTGATACATCTTTAAAAAATAAAGAATAAATAAAATTTTTAGTAAATGTATGGTGAGTATGGCTAGTATGGTGAGTATGGCTAGTATGGTGAGTATGGCTAGTATGGTGAGTATGGCTAGTATGGTGAGTATGGCTAGTATGGTGAGTATGGCTAGTATTATGAGGCTAATAAAGAAAGAATTTAAATTGCAAAGTATCGTTAATTAACACCCAGTTCTTGTTAAGCGAGACAATAAATGTTTTTTAAAAAGATATAATTTTGAAAATTAAGAAAAGCCTATCTTACCTTTGAGATAATATCGTAGAGTTTTCATCTCTTTTAACCGAATTCGTAAACTCTATTTTTCGTTTCGAATTGTTTGTCTTATCGGAAATCACAGTTGTTCTCTGAGAAGAAGATGACCCAATTTTTTTTAATGAGCTATTGTTTGCATTCCGGTTTTCTTTTATTTCTATTTTATTTGATCTTAACGTTTTTTTTATACTGTTAGTATTTATTATTAAAGTGTCTTTATTTGAAGCTATTTAAAATCTAATTTTGTATAAAAAGTATTTATAATTATTTATTTAAAAAAAAGTTTCATAGACCAGAAAAAGTTAAATTAAATTTAAAATTAAATAAAAATAGAATAAAAATATCTAAAAAAAAAATTTAAAAATTTTTTAAAAGAAAATTAATCAATAGTCTATCTAGAAAAAAAAAGTCTAACTAAATAAATGACTTGAAGAAAAATTACTAATAAAATAAACGTTCTTTGTTTGTTCAAAATGAAAAATCGATTTAATTTTTGTTATGTCTTTTATCAAAAAAAACTCATCAGATTTATTAGCTATAAAAAAGTGCGATTTAATTCGAGTATCATTGGATATAAAAAATGGATTATAAAGTGGAATTAGTTTTTGACATATTAAAAAAATATTACTATTGTATGTAATTATATATCTTATGCATCCATAAACATCTTTATAAATTAAGTAACTATTGCAAAACTTAGTTTCCATCTTGTCAGCATGAAGATTTGTAGTACCGATTTTAATTTTGTCTATACAGTGGTTGTAATAAAAGTGTAACGTCAACCGTAACCAAAGCGTAACCGTAACCGTAACCTTAGTGTAACCAAAGCGTAACCGTAACCGTAACAATAGTGTAACCGTAACCTTAGTGTAACCAAAGCGTAACCGTAACCGTAACCCTAGTGTAACCGTAACCGTAACCGTAACCGTAACTGTCACTGTGAAATTTCGTGAAATTTAAAAAAAAAGACTCATTTCAATCAATTTAATGAGCTAGCATTCCAGCATACGGTTAAAAAACTGACCAACATATTAGACTGAGATTAGTAAATTCAACTTTTTGGGATAAAACATTTTAAAAAAAACTTGTAAATAAAAAAATCAGAAGTTTAAATTTTTTTAGGAATTTTTTTTTTGTAAAAATAATAAAATATCATTTCAAAATTATAATCATATAAATTTTTTAATTTCTTAAAAAAAAATTTAAATTTCTGATTTTTTTATTTACAAGTTTTTTTAAAAATTTTTTATCCCAAAAAGTTGAATTTACTAATCTCAATCTAATATGCTGGTCAGTTTTTTAACCGTATGCTGGAACGCTAGCTCATTAAATTGATTGAAATGAGTCTTTTTTTTTAAATTTCACGAAATTTCACAGTGACAGTTACGGTTACGGTTACACTTGGGTTACGGTTACGGTTACGCTTTGGTTACACTAAGGTTACGGTTACGGTTAAGCTTTGGTTACGGTTGACGTTACACTTTTATTACAACCACTGTAAATTGGATTAAGTCTAAATTAGGGTAAAAATTAGAATTTAACAACTCTATTACATTTTTTTCTAAGTTTTTAATTTTTAATTCTAATTTTTTCCCTTGAAAAAATTTTTTTTGTTTTTCTTCTGTTAAATTCGATGATTTTAAGGCATAGTTTTCTTTTATGAATCGCATATATTTATTATTTTCGTTTTTATTTTTATCAACATAAATACCTAAACATTGATGATTCGACCATAATTTAATAAATTCGTCTCCAACCAAATCTTTACCATTTATCATAATTGTTACTTTTCTGTTGAGTTCTTCAAAGGGAAAACAAGATATATTATTTAGTGGGCCACTTTCAAGTGTCGCATCTACCAAATGAAGAAGCTCATGAACGCCTGAGCTTAAAATATGCTGATCGTAAAGGTATTCCAATTGAGAAACGAATAAATTTAGATACTCTTTGACTATAGTTAAATTGGTTCGACTGATATTCTTAGAAAAAAGTTGCTCTAGTGAAATAACTAATAAAAGTAAATTTTGAAAATATTCATTAGGCATTATTTCATAAAAAACGACTGGGGTGAATTTTTTAATTGAGTTAAAAATTGAATTTATTGAATTATAAAATAACTCAATAAAATTTTTTTAACTCAATAATTCAATAAAAAATTTTTTGAATACAATTAATTTTACTAGAAAATAATAAACAATAACTTCTTTTGTTCTATTAAATAATTAATTGAAATCTTTATCCGTCAAAATACCTTTTCTTATTTAAAATTTTATGCTTAAAACGGATATCCTTTTTTTGAATAGCTAATTTATTTGAAAAACCGCTTTTGAAATGTTTTTTATTTGAAAAATAAGCCGCTAAAAAATCTTATATAATTTGACGTTTTTTACCTTTATTTACCTTAAAAGTTATATTAAAATACAAATTTATAATCTGAATTAACTCTAAATTTTTACCAAATGACCGAATACATTTTGCCTTTTTTAAACGATGACATTAAAAAAATACTTTCAAACCTTGTGGTTGATAAAACTAATAAGGACAAATTCCATATTAATGGAAAATTTATGCCGGTTATTGAAACTTATGTATCAAAACATGAAAAAACAACAGTACAACTAAGAAAGACGAACGCGGTTGTATACAAAGCATGTGAAAGATCAACGACGCCGTTCATTCGTGTAAATGCTAATTGTACTCTTTGCTCAGAGAATTGTAGATACACATTTACCATTCAAAAAGACCCATTTGAAGATAAAGAGTCTACAAAAGAATACACTGATGCTTTGGTTTCAATTACTAACAACCATACACACAACGGTATAGTACGTCTTACTGGACAGTTACGAGAAGAGACTGCTCAAGAAATTAAGCATAGCTTCAATGGATCTTCCAAAAAATACCAACTGAGCCAAATTGCGAAGGGCTTAAATCCTCCTTCTGTTCAAGCGTTGCGGAAATGTCACTCCCAATATACTCAACAACAAAGTGTAAATATTTCAACCAACATTGTGATTCAAAACGATGTAAACATAAGCGTAAATGAAGCAAAATTAAACGACAACAATCAAAATCAGAAGACTATCACAAACAAATATTCTTCCGATTTTTATACAAATATCATAACCGTATCAGAAACATACAGAGGATGTATAATCGGTAATAAGATCAACGGTTATGTTCAAGAAGTATCAACGTACCCATCACTAAAATTGTCA
>NTPY01000527.1:824456-853861 GCA_002922825.1 Brachionus calyciflorus
AAATTTCATATGATTTTTTGTTTTTTTTTTAAATATTAAAATTCCTATAATTTTCTACAATTTTTAGGGAAAATTTGTAGTATCTTAGCAGACTCTCTAAATTTTCTTTTAAAAATTGCTGACTGGGTTGACTGAAGGTTTTCTTTAAAGAAAGAGTCGAAGTAGAAAAACGAATAAGTTTAGGAAAACCTAAAGAAGAGTCGAGGAATAAAATAAGTACTAGTTTGCTTTAATTTGTACTGTATCAATATGCACAACTTAAAATGTAATAAAATATTTTGACAAACGTTCATTAGTTTAATAAATCAGAAACTTTGGCTTAAGCCGAGTGTGAACTTAATTCAGAATTGGACTGTATGTAATAAATTTTCATTTTTTCAGTAGTTTTTAGTAAAATAAATATAATCATTTATTTATATCTTTTCCTAAAAAACTAAAAGAATCTTTCGCCGATATAAACAGATATAATTTATGCAAACTTTCTCAGGAACAAAAATAAATGATGATTTGTAAATTTTTTGAAAATTTTCTCTTGATTTTTTTCATCGATAACTTTATTTAACTAAATTTTAAAATTTCTTACATGATCTTACCAAAAATTACATTTTTTGCACTAAATCTTACGTAATACAATATTGATTTTTACAATATTTTACCGAACCTTATGTAAGATTACGTAATCTTACGTAATCTTTCTCACTGTTTCAAAAGTGCTTATTACTGGTGGTCGATCATTCAATGGCTTAAGTCGAATATTGATTATGTTCGTAGCACTTTCGAGCTTAAATTACTATTACTTTCTTTATCGGATTTTGGATTAGCATTGGATGTTCTCATTCGTTCAAAAGCTTTTTGTTAAATATAAGAATTACTTATTAAACAAATAAAAAATTAATATTTTTTTTTATCAAGATAACAGTTTTAATTTTATAGCTCCGCGTTTACGCCTAATCAAACAAAAAAACTCAATGCATTCAAAGCTGAATTTTGAGATAAATTCTTGTTGACATTTTCCAAATACAATCTGTCTCATCTGAACCATTTTTGATTCAAGATGTTAATTTGACCTTAAATACCATAGAAACAAAAATGATACTTTAAATCCATTTTTGAAATTTTTGAAGATGAATTGGTTAAAAATTTCCGTGTTGGTACTAGACTTATTTACCAGTACCAAAAAACCAGTACTAACAAGTATTTTTAAAGTACGAATAATATTTGTACTTTTGAAATTATTTTGGGACAAGTAAAAGTGCTTTTTAATAAATTTCAAAATTTGGATGTTAAATAAGTGGATTATAACAAAATTTATTTTTTAATCTTTTTTATTGTTAGGTTCCCAAAACGATAAACCTAAGGGCTATGTACAGTAAATTTCTATTCGTCATTTCAATTTATTCAAAATGTTATAACTTTTAAACAGAAAGCGAAAAAAATTATTCTGTAAATTGCTACACCCAAAAATATTAGTGTATTAAAACTCTGTAACTTTGAAAAATTTGCACGTCATTGAAAAATGTTTATGATTTGGGGCACAATACAAACCTTTTGTATTTTTTTGTTTTTTTGTATTTAGTATATTAGCGTGATGCACGTAAATTAATTTCTAATTTTAAAGGTAAAAAGAAAAAGCTATTTTTTAAATTAATTTTTTAAAAATAATTTGAAACAGAGTTTTCAAAATTTATTTATTCTAGAAAAAATAATGCTGCTTTATAAAGTGTTTAGTAAATATCGAAAGTGTGTACTTCCAAAATGAAAAGATTGAATCCAAATTTTTCATAAAAAAAACACCGAAAATAAAACTAGGGTTTTTAGTTTGGGCACCTTATTTTATTTTTTTTAATTTCCTAAAACCTTGTTCAGATATATATAAAAAAAGGCTAAGAGAATTGGCAAAAAATCAAGTCAAAATAAGTCACATACTTGGTTTCTCATAATAAGTCTCATAAACAGTTTTATTCTTCAAGTTCAACTAAAGGACTAATTCAGGCTTGATTTGTGACCAATTTCTTTTAGTTCATGTTTCACAATTTCATTCTCTCGCCTTTTTTTATGTAAAATTGAAGATCGAAAAAATTTAATTGTAAAAAAAATTTTAAATAAATTTCAAAATAGTAAACAATTTAACAAAGTGCGAAAATAGATCTAAAGCTTTAAGAGCTTATTTTAAATTTTAAGAGCTTAGTTTTATTAGGATTGATTTAGAATTACATATTGTTCATTTTTTTTAAATATCCAAAAAAAACATTTATTATTTATTTGAGGGGAAAAATTTTTTGACAACAAAAACAGATTATCACACCCAAAAAGTAAACAAAACTACTAAAAATCTTTGAAAATAAATTACTAAAAGAGTACAGTAGTGATTTGATAAGTGTGTTTTTACGTAAATTTACGTAATTTTACGTAAAATTACGTAAATTAACGTAATTTAAAAACCTGTTTTTCGTTAAAAAAAAATTTGTTAAAAAAAGGTAAAAAATAGTAAAAAAAAAGTAATTACCAAAATTTACCATTTTTTACTATTTTTTACCATTTTTTACCAAGTAAAAATAGGATATTTCTTAGAAAGTTATTGAATTTTAGCTAAAAATGCTCATTTTTTTGGACTTTTGGTTTTTACCTAAAATTACGTTAATTTATGTAATTTTACGTAAAATTACCATTTTTTACTTTGGTAAATTTACGTAAAATTACGTCATTTTACGTAAAAACACACTAATCAAATCACTACTGTATATTCCACTTATTTTTTTTTAAAGGTTTTATCTTCTTTGACTATTTTAGATGATTTAGACTTTTACTTTTCTCCTAGCTTTGTGTTAGGTTCTTTCGACTTTTCTTTAAGCTTTTAATAGGTTATTATATTTTTAGTGATTTAGGAACCTAACGTGGCCTTCCCATTTTCCTCGTTTGGGAATCTAGTTACTCAATTACTTATGAATTAATTCCAAACTTTTTGTGTTTAAAAATCTGATTTTTGGTTTTCAAGAATCTAGGGCATTTTTTGTTCTGTTAAATTTCAAAATTCTCACGTATCTCTAATATTCTATTTAAAATTAATTCTTTCTTGTCAAAATTTCCTATGCGAAAAATATTTCAATTGGAGCGTTTTTCTCAACGATTTTAAATATCTCCCATTCTAATATTTAAAATAACATTCTAGTCGTATTTTAAAATTTTTAGCTCGTTTTCAATTTTCTTTTTTTTTTGCTCAAACAGAATAAACGCTGAAACAAAAGGTAAAAAGAAAGAGTGTCATAAACAAGGAAATGAGAAATCTCAAATTCTACTTTTTAAATTTCAAAGAATATCTAAAAAAGCTCGAAAGTCTTAAGTCTAATTTTTTAAGAATAGCCAAACGCACTCGAATGATCATAAGAAATAAAAACAAATTCAATAATTTTTTTGATGTTTTTTTAAAATATTGTTTTTATAGACTGGTTACGCCGTTAAGGCTTCTTCAGTATTTAAGAAGATAAGGTTCCCCAAACCATAAACCTTAGTTTAATTTTCGACGTTTCCGAAACTTAACTACTTCACTTAATGATGATAAACTTGGGTTCAAACTATTCAATTTTAAAGGTAACACTGAGGTCTATAATAATTACCTAGAAAATTACTGCAAAAAATTATATTTTCCTTTCTTTAATAGAAATTAGCTTTACAAAATTTATAGTAAGATTTATAGAGAATGAATATTTCTTCAGTCTTTAATTGAAGAGTTTTAAACTATTTGTTACTTAAAGGAGCTAAAACTTTAGTTTATGGTTTGCAGATCCTTAAATCTTAATTATTTTTTTAAATCTAATTGATATAATTTAAACTTAATTAAAAATGGTTTATTCTTTTGTGTTAATATCAACTTTGTAAAAATTAAAAGATCATTTAAATTTAAAAGATAGTGCAACAATTGATTCACGATCATTGAAAAAAAAACATTCAAATTTTTTTTTACAAAGTTCCTTAAAAATAAATATTTGAATTATTTTGAAACATCGCTCTTTCATAATAAAATTGCAAAGTTCTATGTAAAATTGTTATAGAATACAAAAGAATATATTAAACCAAATTCTTTTTAAGGTGCACCAAATAATAAATACAAGTTAAGATTTTGCTGTTTTTGAGCCTTAATTACTCAAGTCTATTCCGAAAAAAATATTCCGAAAATATTTCGAATAATAGAGTTAACTATGCTTTAAAAAAATTGGTTTTGAATTTGAACAATTTCACGATAACCTAAATAAAGGCTCCTAAAGTTTCAAAAATATTATGATTATATATTTAAATTTTTATTCAAAAATTATCCGGAATCGAAAAGTTAAATTTAAAGATAATAGTATTAATGAATTGGTGCCCCTTAATTTATTATGCAAATTTATACGAAAGTTTATTAAAGAAAAATTTTTTTTTAATTAATTTTTAAAAATTTTTCATTCCAAATTCTAATTGTATTGTCCCAACTTCCAGATGCAAATTTGTTGTCCCCCAACATTAGCAGACAGTTTACCCAGTTGGCGTGTCCTTCTATTAATGACTCACAATAGAAACTACTTGAATTCCATATTCTTATTGTTCTGTCCGAACTTCCAGATGCAAATTTGTTGTCAACTAACGAAAGCAAGCAGTTTACCCAATTAGTATGTCCTTCAAGTATTGTTTCGCATTCGAAATTTGTTGAATTCCATATTCTTATTGTTTTGTCATCACTTCCAGAAGCGAATTTCTTGTTATCTAACATAAGCAGACAGTTTACCACACTCGTATGTCCTTTAATTACTGACTCACAATCGAAATTCCTTGAACTCCATATTCTTATTGTTTTGTCGTTACTTCCAGATGCAAATTTGTTGCTATCTAACATAATCAGACAGTTTACCGAATCTTTGTGTCTATCAAGTCTTCTCTGGCAATCGAAGCTACTTGAATTCCATATTCTAATTGTCCTGTCCGAACTTCCAGATGCAAATTTATTGTCCAGTAACGAAAGCAAGCAGTTTACCCAATTAGTATGTCCTTCAAGTATTGTTTCGCATTCGAAATTTGTTGAATTCCATATTCTTATTGTTTTGTCTGAACTTCCAGAAGCAAATTTGTTTTTTTTTACTTTTGATAGACATTTTACTGAATCTGTATGTCCTACAAGTATTCTCTCGCAATCGAAACTACTTGAATTCCATATTCTAATTGTTCTGTCGGAACTTCCAGATGCAAATTTGTTGTTTTCTAGCATTAAAAGACATTTTACCCAACTTGTATGTCCCTCAAGTATATTTTCGCATTCATAAAAATTATTTGACTTATCGTCAATTGTTTCTTAAATTTAAAAAGTGTTTATTTAGACTCCGCAGCGCTTCTTTGTTTTAAAGTTAGCACATTTTTTAAATAATTTTTTATATATATCTTTGTTTCACTTATTCTTTTTTTTTTTTTGTATTTAATTTAGAAAAAAACTTTTTGTCTGGTAAAGAAAGGCTGATGTTAAGAACATTAAAAAAAATTAATAAAAAGATTTTTTTATCAAATATATTTTGACATTGCAAACTTTTATTTTTAAGCAGCATTAATCTGACTGACTTAATTTATATTTAATAATATTTTTGAATTTTTTAAAAATTTACAAATGCTAAAAACAACTTCAAAAAGTTTCAGTCTTTTATTTTTTTTTAACAAATAATTCTTAAATTTGTTTTTGATTAAGTTTGTCTCATCAAATTCAATGTTCAAAAAAGCAACATTAAAGTAACGAAAGTCTTTTTGGTTCCATTGGGTTCCTTAGCCTCCTCTTTAGACGTCTCAAATTTTTAAAGACAGAATTTTAGACAATTTAATATTTAATATAAGCAACATACTGTAATTTAAGAACTACTTTGCAAAGAGACCCGATTTTAAAATATGAAATTTTAAGTCGTGTCATTTTCCTTAAACACTTTAAAAAAATCTTTAATAAAGAATTTTTTAAAGATATATTCAGCGTTAAAGACTTAAATTTTAAAAATTATAGTCGAAAAAATACAGTGATTCTTATGAAAATTTAACGTCAACCTAACTTTTGACCGTAACCGTAACCATAGCTCAAACATCGTAAAATTGAAAATTAAGTCAAATTAACATGGGTTACGGTTACGGTCAAAAGTTACGGTTTACGGTTGACGTTACATTTATATAAGAACCACTGTAGAAACAAATTAGATAATTTTATATATTTTAAAAACTGAGCATATTTTATTAAATTTGAAAACAAATAAATAAAAACAAGGTTCTTTTTTTGATAAATTTATTTATTCAGTCCGACGTTTCGACAAACGAGGTTGTCATTATCAAGGAATAAATCTAAAAATGCAAGTACATATTATTGTACTCAACCCCACTACTTGCAGTCATTTAGTTTGACAACAATGAGAATTTGCATTCAAACGTAAAACAAAAAAAAATTATGATAATTTTTGAAATTTAAAATTTCAAAAATTAAAATTATTATTTTTTGTTTTTTTTTTAAATATTGCATCAAAGATCAATTTTTTCAAACAATCGGAAAAAAATTTCTTAATTTTAACATTATTTTCTGATTTATTCTTTGATAATGACAACCTCGTTTGTCGAAACGTCGGACTGAATAAATAAATTTATCAAAAAAAGAACCTTTTTTTTAATTATTTTTTATATATTTTGAATAAATAATCACAGGTATTGTTATTTAAATTTTAAAAACATACGTGAATTTTTATTTTAAATAATATTTCCGAAATCTAAAATTTTGGGTTTAATTTTTAAAATAATTCCAAAATTTAGACCTTAGATAAGAAAATTATCTTTTAAAATGCATTTATTCGTTTTTGATCCAAAATATTTTAAATATTATGTAATTGTTAAATTTGTTTAAGACCGTTTTTATGGTTAAATTGAAAAGTTCGTTTTTAATCGAGGATCTGAGCCCCAGCATGCAAGGCCTTTTGCTGTAGTTTATTTCAAAAATGTCTCTATGATTCTATTTTTAGTGATAGTACAGTCTGTTCTCGATTTCGTGACAACTCTATCGAAGTCAATTTTTACGTCACAAAATCAAAATGTCACACAATCGAGCCAGTTGAGAAAAAAAATCATAAAATTGATTTACTAGAAATGACTTTTAGCACTCTTGTGCTCGCACAGACAAAAATTGTACTTCTTTATTATTTTCTTTAGCCCTTTCCTTTCTTTTGTTTATTTGTTCTTTTCATTGTTTAATTATAAAAAAAAGACTTCCAATCTTCTTCTTCAATCTCTATCTTCATATTATACTTTCTACCTCGTTTTTGTTTAAAATAAAATAACAACATTTTAATTATTATTTTTTTGTTTATTTAAAAAAAATGGTCTTTTCGATTTCTCAAAAGCATTTGACATTAATCAAAAAAATAAAGTCAAAAAGTATATTTGATGAGTTACGATCAGTAACTAAATTCAATTAAATCTTAATGGGAAAAGCTGAAAGATCGTTTTATTGGTTATGGTTCAAACAAGCAACGAATAAAAAATTGTGTTCCTGAAGGAAGACGCTTAAGTGCACTTTTATTTGCCTTATTAATTTACGATCTATGCAAAAGTCACCTAAATCTAAATTTTGCCTTATTTGCTGATGACGTTTCAGGGTGGTTTGCGAACTCAAGACTTAAAACAGTCAAAAAATATTTCAAAAAATAAAAAAACTATAAAACTCAAATTTGTAACTAAAAAAAAGGAAGCGATCAACACAATATCAAACTTAGACTCAGTTAACCAAAGATTATTAAGGCTTTGAAATTTTTTAAAATTTTTTTACTCTTATGTCAATCTGAAATTCTTTTAAATTTGGCTAAATAATTCCGAATTAGATAAAACAAAACAATAATTTAAGCAATAAAATTTTTGAACAGTCTGATATCACCTAAAAATTATAAAAAAAAAATAATTTAGATTATTTGAGTAACTTTATTTTTACTTTCTATATGACATGCGCTTCTTTTTTTAGAATCTTCAAGTCTGACTTTGATTATAAGATAAAAGCTATAAGGAGGGGCTGTGAAGTTTCAATTTAGCACTGTAAGTGCTATTTTTTTGCGGAATATATTCTTCCTAAAATTTAAATTGGTACAATTTGTAACATTTTTGCTACATCTAACAAAACAGAATCTAACATTTCATCTAAATTTTCCAAAATTTAATTAAAAGAACTTTATTTTTCGTTGTTTTTGAATTGAGTCATGAATTGGTGAATTGATACCTAACTTCAAATCGACAAAGAAAAAGTAGAAAAATAAATAGTTAAATCAAATTAAGCGAATTGAAATGACTGAATTGAAATGAACTTCACAGCCTCCTTTAAGGCGCGAAAATTATTCTCTAAATTTAATTTTTAATTCAGCTTATTTAGGATCATTTACTTTAAAATAAACCATTAAAAGTTTTAAGTGAACTCATATTTTTAATTATTTTTTATAAAAATAAAAATTATTAATCAAAAAATAAAGTCGATCAGATGAAAGCTTCTTTATTTTATTTGCAATATAGGCTTATATTGCAAATTTTAACCCTAAAAAATTATTTCAAATAATTTGAAATTAGTATGTCGAAATTTTTCTAATTGATTCTTTTTTAGAAAAATGTTTCATTACGGTTTAGATAATCGGTAAATTTCTTATATTCTGAATTTTTCAAATACGGTAAAAATGTAAAATTTCTGTCTAGATTCATTGGAATCTTTAAAAAATTAAAATAAGAACGAATTGCAGCATCATGAAAGATATAGAAAAAGTTGCAATACTTTTTTTACTCTTTATGAAAAAATATATGTTCTTAACTGAAAATTTTCACTAAAAAATTTTTTTATAATTACCATTTCCTGCTTTCAAATTTTTTTGAAAGCCAAAATATCCAAAAATTGCTTCTATTTTAAAATTTTTTTCATTTTGCAAAAATTTGTATTTATTAATTTCATCCTTGATTTCATTTTCGATCTTTTCTTTTTCGGTCAATTTCTGTATAATCTTTTCCTCAATTTTTGATTTATCGAAAAGATTTTCATCTTTTTCTAATTCTTCTATTAATAATTTTTTACTTATTTTGTTGTTTATTTCTGTTTTTTCTACTTGACTAATGATTTCATTTCGCTTTCGTTTTACTTTTTCTTGCAATTCAATACGATATTTGTTTATTTTTTGTATTAAACTTTCACAATGAATATCTATTTGAAAAGTTATTTCATCGAATTTTTTTTCAACTAATTGGTTTAAATTATTAAGATCGAATCTTTCTAATAAAATTTCAATCTCTTTTTTTAAGATTTTTTCTTTATTTCCTGGAATTTTAATTATTTCATTAATATTTAAGTAATGTTTAAAAGAGCAGTTTTGACAAAAAGTTCCATCTTCTTGATTAATTAGATTAGAATATTTTGTGGTACCTCCACAAGGAAGAGTTACATCGGTTTCGTTCATTTTTTTAAACTTAAAAAGTGTAATGATCTCGATTTTTATCTAAAGAAAAAACATTAAATGAAAAAATTTATATTTTTAGCGATAATATAAGATAATGAAAGTATCGGAACCTATCAAAAATCTTATACAGGATTTAATCTGAAATCTTTCTTTAAGAAGCTGATTTACTAAATCGAAAGATAGCCGAAAAAAAGTTGATATTTTTATAAATAACTAAATTAAAAATTATAAAATAGGAAAATATAGTTTAAGATGATCCTTGTGGAAAGAAGTCACTTTTAATATATTAGAAATTTGTGAATTGCAAAATATTAAGGCAAATACAAGTCTTTTTTACTTTTAAGTCTTATTTAAATGTTTTAAGAATAACTTGATTCTCTCCAACATATAAACCACTGTAAAAAATTATGAATTATTAAAAAAAGTTTAGATACGGTGTTTTTATAATAAATTTTTTTCTAAAATCCTATACTATCTTAATTTTTTTTTAATCTTTTATTTATATTGCTTTTCCATTTGAATATTTCTAATCATAGCCAAGAATATTTGCTAGATCAACCTTCACTTTTGAATTAGTTCATTTAACAGGATTTTATTTGTTTCTTTTTATTCACTTTATTTTCAGAAAAAACCAGTTTATATTACTTCTTTTATTCTATCAAACTTTTATTAGCCTAATATGACTTGATTATTATATTCATTTTTATTTAAATATCAACCGAATAATATTTTTTTTATTGTTTTAGATAAAAGTTTAAAGAAAATTTTCTTATGTTTGTTTTGATTAACTAAAATAAAGTCAAGTGATTAATAAAAATAAAGTGAGTAAACTGAATTGTAAGAAAGATTGTCTAGAAAGTCTATAGTTGTAATTTCATTTAAAAATTTTAATTAAAATTATTCATTTTATAAATGTACTGAAAAACTTAAACAACGTTGTTTGAATTTTTAATTAATTAATGTTTGAAAAGATTTCGTATTATTATTATTATTCAAAAAATTTATATAAAAATTTCAAATTATCTCTTTCTAATTCTGAGTATTCGTGTATTCTCTACACTTATTCCAAATAAAGAAAATAAAACAGGCATTGTGAATTTTGGTACAAAAAAAACAGTACAAAAATAATCAAACTTGAATAAATAATTTAAAAAACATCTCTACATTACTCTATATTACATCTCTACTTTAATGACAAATAATCATTAAATAGCTTATCTCGTGGATTTTCTTTCGTGTTTTAAGCCATTTGCTTATATTTTTCATCATTAATTAATTTTTGTTTTCTTATAATGTCAGGTTGATGAGTATGAGCAACTGTTATCAAAACTGGTCCTTCAAGTCCAATTGTGTGAGCACGACCATTGCACGATTTGGTTGACTCACATTTCCAATGATATTGATTGCTGTTCTTAACAAGACGTTCTTTAGTATAATAATAGCCTAAACTACACAACTTTAAACCTCCTCTTTTGGTTTTAGTTAAAAAAAAATCTTTATTTTCAAGGCTTAATTTATTCACTTCATCTGACAATTCGCCATAAAACTCTTCAACTTCATCAAATTTTTCAGAATCGGTACTGATGATTGATACATCAGAATCCGAACTTTCATCACAAGAAGAGCTTGAACTACTACTACTAGTTTCACCAACATTTTCGCTAAAATTTTGCATTAAACTAAATCCATGACAATTTTGATCTATATAAACATCTGTATTAACATCCGATTCTACTTGATTTGAATTTATTTCAACAAAATTTGACTGAATATTCGAAGTTGGTTTATTCACCGGTTTCTCATCTAGTATTCGCCTGTTTCTTAATTTTCTAATTGATGAAATTGTATTCTTTACCCATACATCCCCTCCTAGAGACCACTAAAAATTAGGTCGAAAAATTTCGACCCCCTAAATGATAAAGCCACGCAACTCCCCTGATTTGGTGTCCATAGGGTTATGTGATCAATTGATCCTTTAATATGTGGTCCTAGATCACCGGTTTTCGACCATCTAATATGAAATCAGAAAATTTTTATTTAAAAATTATCATTTTTCAGATAAGATGGTCAGTTAAAAAAAATAGGTGACCAGTTTTAGGATAAGGAGATAAGGATTGTATCAAATCTATTAAATTAATTTTTTTTTAAAAAGAATTTTGAAATAATTTTTTGTTTTATTATTTTAAAAACTTAATTTTTTTTGCAAATTATTATCAAATCAGATTAAAAAAAAAATTTAAATCGATATTTAACTTGACAACAATAGCTTTCACAAAGAAGCTAAAAATTTAAAATTAATATTAGAAAATTAATATTAGTAAATCTTTTTTCTCCGAATTTTCTCATTCAATTTTTATTAATGAGTAAAATATAAGATCTCCTCGAGAAAAGCGTTTCATATTTCTTACAAGATTATTGGGATTCTTATCTAGATCTCAGAAAATCTCGGAAAATATCTCAAAGAGATGTCATCTGAGACTCATGAAAAGTTTCTTCATTGGTATGTTCTGTATAAACAGTGTTTAAACAAGTCGTTTACTTTGTTTTAGATTGTACTGTTTTAATTAAAATTAAGAATTACTAGTAAAAATTCAGTCGAATTCGACGTGTTTCGTAACCTTTATGCTATATTATGGATAAAAAGGCAAAATAAACTGGAATAAGACTTTCTTTTTGATTTTTACTAAAAAAATAGAAATCCCTCTATAAAAAATTAAAATTTAGTCCCCTTCAAGTGATGTTGTTAGCGAGTTTAGTTTTTTGCGATCTGATTGTAATGCCGCACCACAACTCGATTTTCAAATTGTAACAGGTACCACAACCCGAAAAATTAATGAAAATAAGTAAAAATTTATATTTAGAAAAATAATAAAAATAAATTATGCTTTTTGACCCAGTCACCTTCCATTCCATTCTAGTATTAAAAACTATATCAATCAGTGCTACCAAATGTGCATAATAGGTAAAAATTCTTTTTTTATAACATATGAACGATATTTTTGTTTGCTCCAAATCCTCATTATAATAAAACTAAATAAAAACGAAGGAAATTGATAAATTATATGATAAATTTCAACATTAGAAAGAAAAAAAAAATAATCACAATTGAGACGGAAGGTACAAAAAATATACTTAAAGCAGTAGCTGAATAATAAAACATTCCTGATAAATAGCATATTTTTTGGATAAAGGTTAAGTTCGATTTCCAAAATATTTTATTCAGACATAAGGAAGTTGAACCTGACGCCCAACGATATTGTTGTGTGAAAAATGTAGTCAGATCATCAGAACACATTCCCATTGATAAATTTAACGGTAAATATTTGACAAGCCAGCCGTGGTTTGTAGCATTAAACCCAGTATGAAGATCCTCTGAATGTTCAATTTCGTAAGTTCCACCAAAAGGGATTAAAGCTTGCCTTCTATAAATTGCCGATGTTCCAACACAAATAGATGAATGAAATCTGTTCCTATTTACTTGTAATAGTCTATAAAACAATTCTTGTACAGAACCAGCTGCTTTTTCAACCCAAGTTTGATTACTTTTCACTCTAAAAAATTGAAGTGTCTGTAATATAGCTATTTTTTATAATTATAAAAATATGGTAAGGTTTCTGAAAATATATCATATCGAGGACAAAAATCAGCGTCTAATATTAAAAAAAATTCACCATTAGTAATTTTGAAAGCGTTCCTGAGAGAACCAGCCTTTTTCATATAAGGTCTATCTGATCTCACAATATAATTATACCCGAATTTTTACGCTAGTTCTTTTACTTCTTTCAAATTTTTCATCTTATACGGTACAAAAAAACAGTACTAAATTAATCAAACTTGAATAAAAAATTAAAAAAAACATATCTGCAATGAAAAAAATATGCAACTAAGTGCAACTTCATAAGTTGCACCTTAAAAGAGAGTCTGCAAAATTTTTGCATTCTGCAAAAATAAATAAATTTGCAATGTGTCTTTTTGGGTATTTTGGTTATTATATCATTTTGCTACCTGAGTGACTAAATTATTGATTTTAAAAAATAAATTTCTTTGCAGAATGCAGAGATTTTGCAGACTCTCTTTTAAGGTGCAACTAATGAAGTTGCACTTAGTTGCATATTTTTTTCATTGCAGATATGTTTTTTTAATTTTTTATTCAAGTTTGATTATTTTTGTACTGTTTTTTTGTACCAACATTCACAATGCCTAATATTTTACTATTGAAGAAATATTTTCAAAAAAAGTGTCAAATTGATCTTTTGAATATTGCTGTAATAACTTTTTAATACATTTATCTGTCGTTAATTATTTATGGTTACGACATTTCTTTATCACATACATCATTTACAGGTATATAACTAAGCGCTATTAAAAATTTTAACATTTTTCGGACATTTACTCGAGAATTATATGATAATATCAGTAATATGAATTATTCGCCATACCGCTTGATTCAAATGAAAAAAACAGCCATTAAATGGTGATCTTGGAAATTCTTTTTGAGCTTCATTAAACATTGCCTTTTCAAAATCGCAGTTGATTGAGAGTTGATGAGAATTAAGTTTTGATTCTATACATATAAAAAATTATTTTTAATTTTTATAATTTTATTAATTTCAGTAGTTGTATTTAAAGAAAAAATTAAGTTTGCAAATTTCAAAAAATAGCAAATCATTATTTTGAACAGTTTTACCGTAAACTCGCATGTTCGACCCCGCGGTTTAAAATCGTAAATTTGGTTTTTAACCACGTGTATAAAACAGTTTTTGGACATATTTCCAGAATGCTTTTAAGTCGGTACTAAAACTGAAATTTCCTTTTTTATGCGGTATTAAACATGTAAAAAAAATAAATTTTTTAAAATTTAAAAATAAATTTGAATTATTCGAAAAATTAATATTTAGATTAAATGCCTGGTTTAAAAATGAAAAATCGATTTTAATACAAAAATTTAAAATTTGATTTTTAAAAAATTTTTTACGAAAATAATTTTAAAAATTAAAATTATTACAAAATACTTTGTCAATTTAAAAAACTATAAATCACTGACTCCTTGTTTGTTGCTTTCGATACCATCTATGCCATTCTTGCCTTTTTTCAATAGTCTTTTTAGTTTTACTACCAATTTTTATTTGCGCAAAGACAACTTCCAACTACCCAAATTCTTATGATGATTAAAAATATAAGCTTTGTTTCAAAGTAAAAAAGTACAAAACTAACTCAAGTATTGTTCAGAAAATAAATTTTAAAAGTAAATAAAAAAAACTCGACTTGAACCTGGTACTTTATAACATCTATCGCACAAAAAGCTTTTGCGTTAAGAAAAAAATTAATAAACTGGTTCAATAGTTTATGTAAGTTACCAATTTGAGCCTGAAGTGGAACAATGAGCTGAAATTGTTTAAGTTGACAATGTATTTTGTAATAATTTTAATTTTTAAAATTATTTTCGTATATAATTTATAAAAAATCAAAAGTATTAAAATCGAATTTTCATTTTTAATTTAAAAAAAACTTATATTTTTTACATGTTTAATACCGCACAAAAAAAGAAATTTCAGTTTTTGTACCGACTTAAAAGCATTCTGTAAAAATGTCCAAAAACCGTGTTAAATGCGAGGTAAAAACCCAAATTTATGATTTTTAACCCCGGGCTTGTTTATGCGAGTTTACGGTATTTGAAAGCTGCTATTTCGAATATTTTATTAAGGTAATCTATTTTGTTTAATTTATTTTGAAATAGCTAAGCAATTATTATAAAAGGAACAATTATCCTTAAGCAGCACTTCTAAATCACTTTCTTAATAAACGGAATTCTGTTTGTTAAAATTTATTCAAATGACTGTCAGTATCATTTTTTAATACCTATAGCACCTATTGCAATAAAAGCTATGATGTGGATCATATAAAATGACAGTTTAACCCCATTGTATAAGCTTACTAATACAATGTCTTTATTTTGTTCTGAAAATTTTCAATAGTTTTTGAGAGTAAAGCTTTTCCGTTAGCTAAATTTTATTTAAACGTTCATTTTTTACTTTTGTTTCCACATAAATTTTTTTAACCCATTTTGGTTGAATCTTTTTTTTCTCCAAGAATTGATTTTCACTTATAAACTTAATAAAAAGAGGATGCATTTTCAATCATTTATTCTAACAATTATTTCGTCAATTTTTCAACATATATATGTGCTATTTTAACGCTGAGCACCCTTTTAAAAAAAATTAATAGAATTTTATTTTTTATTCATTTTTTAAAAAAAACTTTTCTTCAAAGCTTTTTCCCACGAAGCGTTTTTGAAAATATTTAAGTTGTTTGCTTCTTTATATAAATTCCTTTATATAAAAAATGCAGTGCTCATTGATATAAAGTTACTGCCACATTTTACCATAATTGTCTATATCAATTTTTATTTCAAAAAAATAAATTTAAAATTTATTTATTTATTTTGTTTTATTTAAATTGCTTAGGTCGACTCATTTACTAAAAGACTAGGAGTCTATCCGAAGGTAAAAGAGTTAGTTTAACTAGGAGCATCTTAATGATGCGCCTAGTTAGTGACAATTTCTGAAAATGTCAAATATAAAGTGAAAAGTATAAAGTTTAAAACAAGCATAGGAATAAAAATCAAATATAAAAATTAAGTTGTAAGTCAAAATTTGGACTAATTTTTACAAATTCCGAAATTATAATTGTACGAAAAAGTATTAAATTATTATTAAACAATAAAAAATGGTCAAAAAAATTTAGACCAGGTAAATTTTTTACAATTTTTGAACAAAAATTTCTAAACAATCTATCGCCATACTTTCCACAAGTTTTTTTTATTACTAAACCTTCTTTGTTGTCACTTCTTAAACAATAGTTCTTATTATACAATGTTGTAAGTTTTAATGGTTCCTTTAAATTTGTAAGAGCAGTCAGATTCGAAACATTTTCGCAATAAATTTGAACAATTTCTGGTTGAAAAAATTAAATAATTTTTCTTACGGTACAAGATAGATCCGTATATTTCTCTGTTTAAAACTCCATTTTGCCGAATATGTCTCATAAAAATTCTTTTTGCTCATAGAATTTCACATTCTTTCTAACATATTAAATAAAAAATAAAAACAGTTGTCACAAATAAAAAAATGCCTACAGACCGTCAATTTTTAGCTTCTTCTTTAAGTTTGTGATATTATTCTAGTTCATTCTGTAAAAAACTAAATCTTGAAAATTTTAAAAATGATTAATAATAAAAAACAAATTCAATATTAAAATTTATGAATTTATATTTTAGCTATATAAAAGTTAAATATTACAACTATGAAAACTTTAAATTTATTTATTATTTATAATTTGTTAACTTTTAAAAAAAAGAATTTATTTAATAAAGCTCTTCAAAATAAACTTAACTTTAAGTTTGTTTATTAATTTGAAAACCTCAACTGATATTTGGGTTAGCGGCAACTCCGTAGCGGGAGGGTCTGAAAGAGTCGAAGTCAAAATTCTATTCGATCAAGAACCCATATTTAATTCCTAAATATATATTCGAATAATCTAATTATTCATTATTCGTGTTAAGTAATCGGCACGACACATTTTTTAAAGAGAACTTGCAATGATTCGTCAAATTTATAGGATAAAAAATAAATTTTTACTCAATCTTTAAGTTATTTTAATCTTAAATGCACATGTTTTTTGCTATTTTTTTTTCGACTTAAAAATAAAAAATAACTTAAATCTAATTATTTCCAACTGATCAATTTTAAATCTTATTACATCCGACTGCTTCAACAATTTTTAGATAAGGTTAAAAGATGCAATCCAAAAATATTGATGTGATTTATTACACAACCGCTATACTTTTAATAAAAATTATATTTTGGTGCACACAAGTATCTCTCCCATAACAAAAAATGGTCAAACTATATATAAGCTTGTAGATCTAGATGAGCTGATCACGAATAAAATATTTTTTAGTTGCACCGATGTTCCTTTCAGAAGTAATATAGTGTAACTTTATATTTTTTTATAGAAAAAAATATAGGCTATCTAAAGTCTGGTTTCAATTCGTCAATTAAGAAGTCAATTGAAATAATTTCTTTTAACGTCTTTAGGTTTTGATCGTGGTTTGAAAATAAAATATGAATCTACAAATCACGTAGAACATTATAAAAAACAAACACAAATCTCAAATCGGTAATTTAATCGATTTAATAAAAAATTACTAGCAAAAAAGTTTTTTTATTTTTATTTTTGTTAACTTTGTTTTAAAAACTAATTTTTTCTTTGCAGATTCTAAAAATTAAAAATTTATTTATTAAATAAAAATATTTTTAAAATTTAAAAATTTCTGTACATTTTTTTAAAATGTTACAGATGCTCAACGACAAAAATATTATTAAAATTCTAGCCAATATGATTCAATTAATTAAATTCGATGAAAAACTGATCAAAAATGAATAACTAATCTTTTTTGGAATTTTTTAAAAAAGATGTTTATAGAATCTGAAAGGGATACATAAAATAAAATCAAATTTGAATTTATTTTTATTAAAAGTATAGCGCTTGTGTAATAAATAAACTTGTATGTTTTCGACGTCAATTAATTTGACGTCATACTTTTGACTAGTTAGTTTTGCCCTCATATTTTTTGTTGTGTTGTAGTCCTCATCTATGACTTCAACTACTCTTCATAAAAACATTTAATTTAGCTGTGCTAATACTTTTTAGCTAAACTTTCTATAACTGTTTAGATTTAAGGTATAAAATCACAGTGTTTATTTCATAAAAAAAAGCATTATTATTATTTTTTTTCTTTTTATTACTTTATTTTCAATTATTTTTATTTTGTTTGTGGCTAGAAGCGGCGAAGTTATTAAATAAAATATAGTGAAGCAAACTTTCTTTATTATTTATTTTTATGGATTTAAAGTCAAGTTAATAGCCGTAAAAACTTAGTACTTTAAAAGTTGTTTAAAATTTGACGTGTATTAATTTTAATAAAATAAACTTGACTTTAATTTTAACGCCATTCGACGTGACTAATTCAATTATTTTTTCTCTATTTTTTTTCAACATGAAAGAATTAATTAACTCTTTTATAAACTTGACATCTGTCTTTCTTAGCGTGGAAAAGAACTTCTAATTTATCGAAATTATGAACATAAGTGAGATTTTGTAGCTAAATCTACTAAAAAGCATAGTTGGGGTTGTAATTCTCATAATGACTGTAAAGCTAGAGTTTATACAATGGTTTTAATCCTCTAGTAACCGAAGGTCAAAACTGGCATAGTTCTTTGAATAGAATAATTCTTTATGGTACCGAAAATAATCTAAAAAGTCATGTCAATTGGTATGTTGATAACACCTTTGACCTTTGCTTTGACATATTCTACCAATTGTTTACTATTCATTTACTTCTTAAAGGCAAAAATCTTTCTTGTTTTTTACCAAATAAGACGCTTGAAACATACACTAGAGTTTTTGAAACTTTTAAGAACCTATTGCAAGTTAATCCTCATTCAATAAGTTCAGATTTTGAGCAAGCTATTCTCAGTGCGGTAAATAATAACTACGACGACACAGTTTCGTATGGATGTTTTTTCTATTTCAAACAGAATAAATGGCGAAAAGTACAAGAGTTTGGGTACCAGACCGCTTATAATCAAATCAGTGAATTGTTTTAAAAAGAAAATGAAGATTTTTCAAAAAATTACATCAATTTTATAAAATATTTTGTTTCAACATATATTGGAGAGGTTAAGCGTGGTAAAAGTTTTGGTCGAAAATTTAAACACAATCTTTGGAACGTTTATGTTCGAAATATTGAAAATATGCGTCGAACAAATAATAACATTGAAGGGTGGCACTCAGCATTACAAAATGTTATTCCAAGATCTCCTATTATTTATGATTTTATTGATAAAATCAAGTTGGAAAAATCCAATATGGAAGCAATTCATTTGCAATTGGTCACAGGAAGACTACCAAAAAGAAAAGCCTCTTACGTAGAGTTAGATAACCGCATAAGTGAAATAATTAAAGACTATTCAAAAATTAAAGTTATAGATTATTTAAGAAATTTAGCTTTAATTATAGACCATTAATTATCTAATTGATAAAATAAATTTTTCGTCAAGTTTATATTTAGTCTAATTAATTTTTCGTCTAAAATATTCAAATTGATTAAAGTAAAGTCATATTTTTTTAGACGTTAAGATTTAGTGTCGATAAATTTATCAAGTTAAATTAATGAAGGCAAAATTATACACGTCATAATAACCGTCCACCTAGTAAAGCATGAGAAAATAAAATTCTACCCAATCGGCAAATTTTATATGCAACCTTTAAAAACATCGCGAATTTTTGATGTTACATTAAAATTTAAATGTTAAATATTTTTTTTTGATTTGATTTCTAAGATTTGATTCAAATAAGAGAAAACCGTAGAATTTTTTGCAAAAAAGTAGATTTTTTTGCAGAAATTTTATTTTAAACGTCTAATTATTAACCCATGAATTTATTACGGCTTATAAATCAAACATGATTAAAAATTTATTTTTTCAATTTCTTAATTTTTCCACTATAAAATTTAATTTGGCTTTATCTGCCTTCAATGCCGCTTTAGGTAAAACGGTAACTAAATACCAAAAATAAAAACCTAAACAAGAAATTTGGATTAGAAAGTAATACATTACTTAGATTTTTTAAAAAATTTTTTTACATATAACGAGACATTCTAATGGAAATAAAGGCATTTTTATTTTCATATGACCATAAATTGTATATTTTGAAACAATAAATGAGGTGATAAGAAGTCTAATTGTCCCTTCTTATATAAATTATAATCGTAAATTTAGGTGTTTTTATTTCTCTAATCTCGATAAAATAAGTATTGATGAAAAGAAACTTATCAACGATTTTCGGTGAAAAATGACGAAGCAAAATCTTTATGTTTAACAAAGGTAAAAATTGATGTAACTATGGTGTGACTCTTGAGTAAGATGGCGAAATATTAAGATGACATCAAAGTTAGATGATGTCAATCTTGACGAAACATCAATGGGATAGAGCCGTTCACACTAATGTATCATAAGTTCAAACATCAAAAAATTCTTACATTACATTAAATTTTCACCGATTGGGTACAAGAATTAAAAATTTGTAGCTCAAGAATTAAGACAAAATTTTTTAGTTTTTTAAAAAATTTTGTCTAAATTCTTTAATATTTGAAAATTAAAGGACTAAACCATAAATTTAGCTTTTGAAAAGACAAAGCAGAGTGAAACTAAAAAAATATTTTATTCGTGATCAATTTGACAAAAAGATTTTTTGTAATTTTTGGTTCATTCGGAGATATCATAGTCTAACCTTTTTTTATTTTTAAATTAGATTAGAAAAAAAAATCATTCTCTTTTTTTTAAATTGTTTTGAATACAAGCTCGGCTTTGAAAAGTAATTTATAAAAATATAAGCATTTTTTTTACAAAATCAAAATAAGTTGCCATATAGTTTTTTATTTCTTGCGTAGAATTCGATCCATTTTGTAAATTTCTATTGGATTAAAAATAAAGGTCTTTCGCTTAATAAAAATAAACGCTTCTCTTTTTGATTTTTAGATAAATTCTTCAATGTTTAGGTTCTCTGGAATATCTGTTCTCGTAATGTACGTTTTCTTGTACGTTCGTTAATTTCAATTTCAATATTCCGAAAACCTAAACCTGTGAAATATCGTGTCACAGTATTTAAAAAAAAGAAAATTATTTCGGCAAAGTAAAATCTTTGCTCATTTTTCAATTTTCATTTTTGCCCAAAAAATTTAAATACGCAATTACTTTCACGCTGAAATTTTAAATAGCTAATCCTTTTTTAAACTCATTAAAAAATATTATTTGAAAGCCTTTAATAAAAAGGATTGGCTATTTAAAATTTCACCGTGCAAGTAATTGCGTATTTTAATTTTTTGAGCAAAAATGAAAATTGAAAAATACGCAAAGATTTTACTTTGCCATTTTTTCGACACTTTCATCATACTCTGTGTATAAAAAAGAAATTTTTTTAAATATTAGGTTATAAAAAAATTATTTAGAACAATTTTTATGCGGATTTGGTTTAAAATTTTATCAAAAGAAAAAGAGTGGTAAGCTCTTTAAAAAAAAACCTCTCGTCGTTTCAATATAAACTGTTTTTATTGATTCCTAAAAAAAAAACTAAATACATATTTTTTAACTAAGATCAAAACTTATAAATTATAAATAATGATTATATATTTAATTATGTTCAAAATTAACTCAAAATCTTCTTTTAGCCCCCTTTGAGATTGTTGTGAGGCCAAATTTAAATCTTTATCCATATTTGCATATGCCTCGTTTGTTGACATCTCAATAAAGTTTATAAGATTATGTTGATAATTTGTTGTCATTGTTTGCTGTCTATTCTCCATAATAACTTCTAATTTCCATTTAATAATAAAAAAAAATTTTAAACTTTCGATATTTTGAAGATAGTCTGCTGGTATTGCTGACATAAATAAACTGTTTCTTAAATCTAACATATCTTTTATTATATTAATAGAATGATATTGATTAACTTCATAAGGTTGTTTAAATTTTTCTAGTTCATTTTTATCGACATCTATGCCAAAATATAGTTTTTCACAAATAAATGAGCCCTTAAAGTTATCATTACTTATTTGTTTGTATTCTTCGAATAAATTCTTAATATCAATCTGATTAGCTTGTGGTAAGCCAAACAAAGATTTTCTAAAATTTATAATTATTTTATATTTTAATAATCTAATCTCATAATTTTTGTAATATTCTAAGGCATTGACTTTGATAGCACTTTCATTATCTTTTTTAAAATTTTCAAAAATATTTAGCAATTTTTCAGCTTTACGAATTTCAAAATTTTTGTCGTAAAGCGTAAATAACTGATCGGTTAAAGAAAGGAACCTGTCAAAATAATATTTTTTTAGTAAAGGATTATAATTAAAAAATAAATACTCATTAATATCAATTGCAGTTTTATTATAACCCAAGCCTGACAAAGATCGTGTTACAGTGTTTAAAATAGAAAAATAATCGTCGAAACCTAGATCAAACTCTGTGTTAGAAAAAGAAATATACCTCATTATTAGTTTTAAACCTTCTACTGCATGCTCAATAGATTTTTTAAATAATCCTAAATATAAATTCGTCGAACAGCACTGTAGATAGTATCCTCTTTTTAAAGAAATATTTAGTTGACTAGTTTCGTTCAGTTGCTCATAACAATTCTGAAACTTTTCAAAAATGTCTTTACATAAATCCCAATTGTCTTTTTGATTAAATGTAAAAATTGCCTCTAAAATTTCGTTTAAAATTAGAAATTTGTGGTCCAAATTTCCCTCATATTCGAATTCATGTAAATTTTCAATTATATAATTAAAATCTAAATGCGACTTAAGAAAATAAATTTTCTGAAGTTCTATTGGAACATCAGTTTGATTGCCATTTTTAATATGTTGAAACATTTTTAATGATTTGTGCCATGGAAGTACTATTGATTTTAGTTCGTCAACAATTTTGTCATGATTTAAATTCTCATGGTGTATTAATCTATTTCTTAATTTGATTGCTTGTTTCCAATTTTTGTACCATTCCATCGAATAAAGATTAAAAAAAAAGCCATTATTTGATTCTTCAGTTATACTTTCAAAAATTGTTTCGAAATGTTGAGCTACAATTACAAACGAAGGACAAATTACTTTGATATCAATGTTATTTTTTAAATTTTCACATAAAAAGTCTAATTCTTTATTTATTTGTTGGTCATTCAATTTTAGATTTTTACAACCGAATATTTTATCTTTATTAATATATTGTTTATTTTCTTCTATTAAACCTGAATAAAAATCATGTCCATTAAAAAGAACTGCCAATTTGAAAAATTCTTGAATTAACTCGTCTGCAACCTGAGGATCTTTCGTATCAATATTTTCTATTTCTATTATTTTATCAATCGTTGTTTGTGATAATCTTAGAATCAACAATTGAATTTTATTATTCCATGTATCTATTACTTTAATGAACTCCTTTGACAATTTTTTAATTATTATATAAAGTAGATTGCGATCTACTCGATCAGCATTTTCCATAACTTTTTCTTTCTTAAGATTAGCTAAAATTTCACTATTATCAATTGTAAAATTAAAATTTGTAAATGTTGTAGAATTAGAATTATTTAGAATTTTTTTTATTTCTTTATGTTTAAAAACTCTATTAAGTTCGAAATAGTATTTAATTTTAATTTGATTTGTTTTATCTATTGAAAAATTTTCATTTAATTTCTTTCCAAACTTTTCATGCGGATCATCCAAATCGCATGAAATAAAATGATTTTTCAACGAATCAAGTCTTTGTTGTGAATCTGTGCTAACTGTGGGAGAATAAGAAAAATTAGAGCTTAATTCTATTGAATCATTAAGAAGGTTTAAAAATTCAGAGATTCCATCTACTTTAGAATTCTCTAAAACTTGTGTTTTGATAATATCCAATCTCCTATCATTTATATTATTCAGCAAGTCTGTCTTTACTGCCAACATACGTAATTGGTAAAGATAATCAAAGAATAGTTTCAAGTCTTTGTTATTTTTCAATTCATTTGAAAATTTTCTCGCTGTCTCACCAATATTCATCAAAAAATAACCATATCGATAACGATTTTCAATATTACTTAAAGGTTTGTCAAATTCTTTTAAATATCTTAATTCATTTAATATAAAATTTAAACAATTTTTATCATTTATAAAACTAGATAATTCTAGAAGAAAATAGTCAATATTATTTGAAGTTGTTCCCAATGCACCATCTGGATCTTCAAAAACAATGGCAATTTTTTCTTTTAACCTATCTGTTCCTTTTTTAATTTTATCGATAATAATAATTCTAGTTTCACTAATAGGAAAAGGAGGTATTTTTTCTTTTCTAAAACTTGCCAAAATTTCGAAATCAATTTTCGCACCTTGGTTACTTATGTTATTATTACTAGATCGATTTTTGTATCCATGGCAATTACGAATAAGATTTTTATTTTTTATATCCCAAGATAAATTGTCAAAATTTTTTGAAATTTCTTCTAAACTTTCAAAAATTGAATTTATATTGTTGCTTGAATTAATTTTGCCGATCTCAGTAAGGACTTTTTTAAGGCAATCAAAATCATTATTAAATTTGTCTCTATAGTCTTTTAATTTTGGTTCTAAAAAATTAAAATACGAATCTGTGTTTAAAACAGTAAGAAAATCATTATAGAAATTATTATTCAGCAAATTAGAATCTTGTTTCACCATTTCTATTGGTTTTCTAGTTGTCAATTTTGAATATTTATCTTTAATTTCTATCAATTTATTCCAAACTCTCAATAATAAATTATAAAATTTCATGTCAACATTGTCATTCGGGAGTGTTACAAAAGGATTATCTTGATAGAAAGGTTTTAATTTTAAATAGATTCTATTGTATTGTTCTTCATTGGGCCTGTTTCTTATAAATTCTTTTAAATCATTTTTAGACTGTTTTAAACATTCTAATTGACTTATTGAGATTTCCAAACTGTTGATTATATTAGAAAAATTTTCGTGTGAAAACATTTTTGTTAAAAAATAAAATTTTTTTCTTCTAAATTCGATCGTATTTATAAGCAATTTTTATATACATTTTGGTAATTTCATCAAATGAGTCATAATTTCTTGAAGAATCTAGAATTTTCGAAAAAAAAATTTACCTATTGTTGTAGAGACTTAAATAATTTCAATGTAATACAGTTATTTTAGAGAAATTCAAAAAGTTAAATTTACGTTTATGTTTGAAAGCCTTAAATAGCTTAAAGAAATATTGATTTTTTTTTAAACTTAATTTAAAATTTCTAAAAATTATAATATTTTTAAAGAGAATATAATGTAAGCTAATGTAAAATCTAAGAAAATAGCGTTTTTGCCTTAACGATAAAAAAAGACTATAATTGGTTAAAGTTAATGTTAAAAAATCGATTTAATTAAACTATTTTTTATCACAAAGGATTGGAGAATTACGTTAAATTATTATGAATCTAGATAAGATTTTATCAATATCTAAGTAATTATATTTATTTTGGTGTAAAAGCCACTTTTGTTCCACTGACTGTTAAAATCTCAAAAATAAAGCGCATCGAGATTAGTCAAATCTCAAAGCTTGGAATAGAAGCTAAATAATAAGAATCTTATCATTTTTTTATTCAAAAACAGGCATAAGTCCAGTATGTGATCTGATAATTTATGTGAACTCGTGAACTTTCATTTAGTGGTCTCCAGATCAAACGTTTTTACTTGTAAAAAAATAGGTGAACTAAAAAAAAAAAATTTATCTGAACTAATTTTCGATTAAAGATCGACTATTAATTCTTCTTCATTAGCCGGTTAATTCACCATTAGCCGGATAATACTTATAGCGATTTCATCAAGAATTTTCTCATATGCATAAACTCATCTAGATACGATTTCAAATAAACTCTTTGGCATCCGTTTATCATTTTGAAAGTATCTTTAGCGTGTTTCCACAAACCCTCGATCCGGTTTGTGTGGGCGCCTGCTATTTCAAAAACCTTATTTTGACCACCAAGCTTAACATTCAAAGCCCATTCATTAACACTTACACTGCATAGATTTTTAAGGTGCTTGTAAACATTACTAATTACGCTCCAAAAATTATTTTTATTATTTTCAATTCTAAATAATTCAAGTGTTTTATTTATTGGTATTTGACAAGACCAACATTTAATCACTTCTAAAATTATTTCCAAGGGAGTTCGAAATAGACTAAAAAATGAATTATGCTTTATGGACTGAAACTTTTGACATTTTCCATTAGTACAACGCCAAGATACTACAGAGTTACCTTCTTTGTTTCGTTTCCGAAATACTATTTTTAATATAGAACTACAAGAAATACAATTATTTTTAGCTAAAATCCCTTTATTTTGTAATCTACCTATGATAATTAAAGAATTTTTTTCTAAATTATCCATTATCAAATAAAAAACAAATAAAAAAAGCTAAATAGAAATAAATAAGAGACTATTTAATTAATTATATAATTTGAGATCACTAATTTTTAAGATCATTTAACAAGTGAACTTTTTGCAAAATAAAGTTCACTTAATTGTTAAGTTCACGTATGTGTGGTCTATAGATCACATATTGGACTTATGCCCAAAAACATTTAAATTTTTATCAACTTATAGTATTTTTTAAAGATCCTAATAAGCTAATACATTTTTGTTGTTAAGATCCTATATGTTGATTAAATTTTTGAAAAGAAGATTCAAGAAAGTCTTAAAGATACTATTTTCTGATAAATTCTAACAAATTCCTATACAAACTCGATAAAGAACCTAGTAAGTCATCTCAATTTAAGAAGAATTAGGTTATGGAAAGATTAGGTGAGCCAATTGTTAACTAAGTCCGAGAAAAATATTTTTTCACTTAAATTGTAAGACCTTTTACCCCTTGAAAATTCGAAAAGAAATTCAAAATGAATTTAAGCGCTTTCGAAATTTTATTTCAAGCTCAGAAATAATTCAAGATATACTTCACTCAAACAAAAATGAATGAAGGATGGGTTAATTCGTGATGTCAAAACCAAAAGTATAGTTTTGAAAATTAAGCAAAACTTTTAAGATAACAAAATTTTTTTTAAAATGATCACAACTTTTTTTAGACGCTTTTAGTTAATTTAAATTTGATCAAAATATGCTTGATCTTTCAATGTATTGTGATCACACATTGGGTCACCAGTTGATCACGAAAGCAACAAGACCCAAAATATCACAATTAAAATAAACTAATAGTAAAAGTAATTATTGATTTCTGAGTCATTTAGAAAAATAACTAGTAATATGGTTATTTTTTTTAAGCGAAGCAGAATATAAAAGTTTTATTTATCTTGTATAATATGAAAATCACTTTGCAAAGCGTCATTTTTTTAATACTGTTTTGACATATTTAAAAAAATTATAAGACTAACAACGATGGAACCGAAGCGTAAATTCTGGTCAAAATAATCACCAATGTTTTAAAAAAACATTTAAATAATCGAACCGAGTCTACCTTTGAAATTTCAAAGTAAATTAGACGAAAACAATTGTTTTTTTTTTAATTTAAAAAGAATATTGAAATAAAAGCTAAGATTTGTTTGATTTGTTTTTTTATTTTTGTGGTAAGAGCTATCGGAAATAAATCAAAAATTTTGAAAAATTACGTTAAACTCCTATACCTGTGATGTTGCTAAAGAATCAGAAAGTCTTCTAATTATTTTTACTCTAATTGAAAAAAAAGGTTTCATTTTCTATTGTTAATTTGAATCCTTTTTTTTTTGTTTTAGAATTAGAAAATTAAATTTTAGAATTAATTTTGAGTAATTTTTGAAAAAAAAATAACAAGATCAATAAGGTCTATTTGATGTACCGTTATTTTCTTAAGTTTGTAAAATAGGGCAAAATTAATTTTTTTGAAAAATATAAAAATTAATTCGATTGAAAACTTAATTTTATTTTATTAGCTTGAATTAAACTACCGTATCCGCTTCATGTGTACTCTTAGTGTTAAGAACCAATTCTACTTTTATTCTATTAGGGTTAACTACATTAAATGCCATGTTAAAAAATTAAAAAACTAGAAGAAATCTTAATTATATGTAATATTCCAATAGTAAAGCCCGGATCAAATTTTATTTTAATCGAAATTCGGCCTTAACGAAAGTTAAATTAGAGTTAAATTAGAATTAGTTTATTTTCCATTTATTTTAACTTAAAAATTAAAATTATAATTTTTTTATTCAAAAAAAAATTAAAAATAAATCTTAGCTAAAATTTAAACTTTAATTTCTATTATCTGCAAATTGAAAGTCCTTTATAATTTTGATAAAACAATTTAGAGCAGAAACGTAGTGTCATTAAGGCGTACATGGGACGTTGACTCTCCAAAAAATTTTAAAGGGGTGCGCCCCTCCTAATTTTTTTTTCTCAAATATCCCTTTTTTTTTAATTTGGGTTAAAAGAAAAATTTGGGTTTTGGTAAAAATGATATCGATAGAGAATTAAAACCGGAAATTTTTTCTAAATGTAGACAAAATATTTTCAAATATTCTAAATCTATTCAGAACTTATTTAAGTTCCGATATCAAATTTAAATTCAGCAAGATCATTTTCTTTAAGAAAACTAAAAAAACATTTAAAGAGCACAATTCTAGAACATTCGATCTTAAAATATAAAAAAATTAAAAAATTTTGTTTACGAGTATTACGAGTTTTTTGTGACTTCCTGCCTCTGAGGACCATTAAAAGCTTTAGCGAAAAGCTTCCACCCTCCAAATAAAATGTCATTCTATGTCCCTGATTTGGAGATAAGACATCCACTAAGTAAAATTCTTGATTCAATTTAAAAATTGATCGGGATGTTTCTAGAAAAGTAGCCTCTAAGTTATGAGTTACAAATAATAATTGAAATAAATAATTGTTTATTTTAAAAATGATGGCGACTCTTTTAAATCTATTTTTCGATCAGATATGTTCTCAATAACTAAAAACTGGGATGTTACTAAAAATTCAATTTTTTCTTCATAAAAAAATTTAATACCACCGTTCTTTTTCTTTACCGTAAAACTTTGCTTATAAGCGATTAAAAATCGCCTCTTTGAAAGAAAAAATCGTACTCTAAACAAATTAATTTAATTTATTATTATGCCATTCCTGGTAGAGAATATTGGTATATTATCATTTTATGCCATTTTATTTTTATTCCATTTTTCTATATATGACTTTATTAAAATGAGATTTTGTCAAATTAGGACTTTTTAGAATAGGACTTTTTCAGTTTATGACTTATTGTTTTATGACTTAATCAAATTTTGAAAATTTTTTTTTTCACAAAAACTTAATTAAAAAATACAA
>NTPY01000527.1:871820-889832 GCA_002922825.1 Brachionus calyciflorus
TGCTTAAAATCTCTTAAGACGGTCTTAAGCAGCCTCTTAAGCAGACTGTCAACTTATTTCAGAAATGTACTGTAATTTATTAAACACTAATGTACTTCTTAATTTTTATGTTCAAATTTTGCTTTTATTGTCAATTTTTTCCAAATTTATTCTTTTATCAATATTTTTTAATTTAAATCTAACTAAAAGGCTTACGCGTTCATTCATTTTTTGACTGGATTAAACCTTAGCGTTTGAAGAAAAGTTCGCTATCGTAATACTCGACTTAGTACAAAATTTTAAACTCGCCAATGCTTTTTAGATTTACAATTCGGTTTTTTTCTTTTTTTTTATTTTCGATTTTTCTAATTTATTCGGTTAAAAAATCCGCTATTTTAGTTATAGTGAGTAAAACACTATTACTGTAGCTCAAAAAAAACAAATAAAAACTCTATAACTTTAATTAATAAATGAATTTGGTCAGTTTTGGTCCCCTATTAAGAACATAGGGGTATGCGAAGTGATTTAGAAATTTAACTCATTACAGGGATTTTTTAATACTTTATTTAAATTAAATTACACTGAAACAATTAAAATTTTGACAACTTTTAAACAATTTATTTTGAGGGTCTCTAGTATCCAATTGACAATGACTTGGAGAGTTTTCAAGACGCTTTTAGTGGTCACTATTTATAAAGCGCTTTTATTTAGAAATGTCTTAAAATAACGTCTAAAATTAAAAGTGACCAATTTAAAAGCGCCTAGTCTTTAATTTTTCATTAGAAAATTTCGATTTTTTTTTTATAGAAAACACTTTTTTTAGCCGTTTTTTAGTTAGACACATTTATCTTTAAAAACGACTAATTTTTTTGACGGCTAAAAAAAGCGTCTAGTTTTTCAAAAAAATTGTTAAAAAATTCAATTTTTAAACGATTTTAAAATTTAGGCGTTTCTGAAAATTGTCTTAGTCGCTTTTATTTTTACAGTGGAGTAAAAATATTTCAAACAAAACTGCAATTATATTAATTGAATAGCCTAGCCGATTCATTGAAAAAAAACGTAAGAAAACGGAATTAAATTTTACATAAGAATTGAATATCTTTAGGAAAATATTGAATTATATTCTCATCTTAAGTAAAATTAGAAATTAGTTCAATTATTGGTTTGGGTTAAAATTTGTATGGTAATTTTTAAAAAAAGAAAAACGACCTAATTTACTTTACTTTTACTCATTTAATAAATTAAGATAATAATTAGACTTTACAAAAATTTTCTTTTTGAATAGAAGAAATAAAGTTTTAATTCCCTTTTACGTGTAAAAAATAAACTAGAAATTTAATTTTTAAAGTAAATAAAGAGCAAAACTGCAAAAATATAAAAATTAAAAAATTTTAATGTCAAAATGATGTGATTTCTACATTTAATTCAATTTTAAACCTGGGCTTTTTCATTATATTATTTTTTTTAAATTGATACCTAATCTAGTTCTTTCCCATGGTATTATTAAAATTTACATATGGCACAAAAATGGGATATTTTTAGGTGATGAAAAATCTATTAAAAACAAATTTTTAACCGCTTTTTCTAGCTTTTAAAACATATTTTAAATTTCGGTTTCAATTTTTTAATCCCTTAAAAATGTTCCTTTTTTTAGAAAACTTGCCATATGTCTATTCAAATGCTCGGGTGGCTGCGCGACACTACGGGACCTTTTGTCTACCTTTAAAAGTAATTTTTGTTAAATAAAAAAAACTAATAGTACTGGTATAACAAACTTAATTTTATTTCTTGAATTGGCTTTTAGAGAGTTGCTAGTTTACTTTTAACAAGTAAAAGTTAATTTACATTTTATCTACTTTAAATTTTATTTTACCATTTAATATTAAAGTAAAATAAACATTGCTGCAATAATTCGGAGAAAATTTCTTAAGATAATCTCTGACTTTTTCTCCCAAAAAACACCAGTTAAATTTGCATAAAAAATTTTTTATCATAATTCGTTATCTTAATTAATAAAAATTAATCATTTTTATGAATCTTTTTTTCAGCAATAGTAAAAACATATTAGATTTTCGAATTTAATTTCATATTTGTCTGACAATTTAGTAACGTTTTTACTTGGAATGTTCTTAAATGTCAAACACTAGATTTCAAAAAAAGAACATATTGATCATGAAAAAAAAACAAATCTATCTAGTTTAGTGAGATGTCTTTGACCATTTAAGCCTTGTCGTTTATAACATGTCACGAATTGCGAAAACAAAATTTCAAAAATCGTATTTTTACCCATTTTTGTTATTAGCGAAATATCCTAGCGATTTAAATCAAGTTTTCGATATTTTAGAAAATGAACTATAATTATAGTGTTATTTTTTATGATATCATTGTCAAAAGTACCTTTTTTTTCATTTTTCCTGAATATCAAGTATAGTTAATGTAGTATCCAAATAATAATTTATCAAAATAAATAACAAAAAACTAATAATTTTATTTGATTTTTAAAATTTATCTCTTGATTATTAAAATTTAATTCGGAATCGTTGAAAAGCAAGTAGACTATAACATATAACAAATCGTGAAACTTTATTATAAGAAAAAAATCTCGATTTAATTCGAATTGTAAATCTAAAAAGCATTGGCGAGTTTAAAATTATGTACTAAGTCGAGTATTACGATAGCGAACTTTTCTTCAAACGCTAAGGTTTAATCCAGTCAAAAAATGAATGAACGCGTAAGCCTTTTAGTTAGATTTAAATTAAAAAATATTGATAAAAGAATAAATTTGGAAAAAATTGAGAATAAAAGCAAAATTTGAACATAAAAATTTAGTAGTACATTAGTGTTTAATAAGTTATTTAATTTAAATTTTTTAAACACTTTTTAAATTATAATAAAAAATAAAAATTTTTATTAATTATTTTGAAATGCATTAAAAAATATATATTTTTTCAAAAAACAAGGCAAAATTTAAAACGGCCTTAAATGGCTTTATTGAATATTTCTTAACATTTTAATAAGGGACATTTGGTCTTTCTTGGCGAACTTTGGTAGTCTTGGCTTTTCTTGCCAAACTTTGGTAGTCTTGGCTTTTCTTGCCAAACTTGAGTGGTAACTGGTCTTTCTTGGCAAACTTTGGTGGTATTTGGTCTTTTCTTGGCAAACTTGAGTGGTAACTGGTCTTTCTTGGCAAACTTTGGTAGTCTTCGCTTTTCTAAGCAAACTTTAGTGTTAATTGGTCTTTCTTGGCAAACTTTGGAAGTCTTGGCTTTTCATAGCAAAGTTTTGTGGTATTTGCTCCTCTTGGCAAAGTTTGGTGGGTTTAGCTAACTTTATTTTTTTGGCTAACTTTAATCATTTATGTAACATCTATGCAACATTTTTTTCATGTCTGTCACATGTATGTAAGAGAACTAACTTAAATGCATGTAACATATCTGTAATAGAGACTTTTTCATGCATGTCACAGACGGCTTTTCCAGGCTTTTACATGCATGTCGCAGACAAATAAAATCGACTGGGAATTTTGTGTTTTGTTTTTAAGACACATACTAATTAATTAGAATATGCAAGTAATATTAAGTCTATTTTTAGCTCTTTTGTAATATTAGAATTTATTGTAAATTTCAGTCGTATTTTTAAAAACAATTTACTTAATAAAATCAGTTATAACTGTTAAAAAATAGTGTAAATAATTAGATAAAATATGTTCCATGAAAAACAAATAATGTGTTAAAATAACTTATTTTTGTATAAATAGTTACACAATTTTGTGTAATAATTTTTGAGATATTTAAATTGAAAAAAATTTCTACATTAAAATAATTATTTTGAGTAGATTTAGTTTGATGTAAATTCAGTTAATTCAACTAATTTTGTGTAAAATTTACTTAATAAGAGCAAATTTAATTAAAAATTGTGTAAATTATAGCTAACACTTAAATGATTAATTTTTTTTAGACAATTTTATAACGATGTAGGAAAGCTTTCAAGTTCAAATCTCACTTTTAAAAAATTTTTACTGTTTAAATATTCAAGAATTTTCTGATTTTGTGAAAAAAAAGACTTTTAAGATTTTCTTAAAGGTACGATGACATGAAGATGAGTTAGACAGATAGTCTAAATTCAATTTGTAATAGTTTGACTAGCCAACGTCAGAAACAAAATTTACTGAAACGTTCAATTAACTTCAATTCAAGATTATTCATATAAAATATTTTGTCGGCTTAGGCATTTTTTACATAGGAATTTTTGGAAAAAATTCTTTTACAGTTAACGATTACTTATGGGAGCGATTCTAAAAGGATCAATAAAAAAGAACAATGCTCATAACCAGGAGTAGCATTGAATAAAATTATAAATTAGTTTAATTTTAAATAATCGTTCGCTTGTAACGCTTGTAATTTCGCTTAATGTTCAAGACTTTTACATAAACTGAGTGGACAAAATTTTGCTAAGGTGTCTAAGTCATTAATATTATTTTCTTAAATGTCGAAAATAAAAACTTAGTTTTTCTGAAACTTTAGTAAGGTTCAGGAAATGCAAAACGTCCACACTAATTCACAACTTCTGAAGTTTTTTAATTTGAAATTTCAAAAAAAATTTATTCGTAATTTTAATCGGATTCCTCTTGGAAAACCACGCTAATTTTTCCATCTCAACGTGTTCATCTAATACAACAAAAACTGTTTTTAGTGTCCAAGAGTGTATTCTGTGATTTAAAAGTGTCATCTAAGTCAAAGTATGCAAAATTCGAATATCAAGTTTAAAAATGGTAATCCTCCACAAATTCGAGTAAATTCAAATGATTCAAAAAAAAACAATTTCGATTTTAAGGAACAATTTTGTTCCGAGTTTGAGAGTAAAAATAAAAATAATGAATCGTTCAACTCTGTATTTAGTAAACAGGTAAGTGATAATATTTTATCAACGATATCTACAAGTCTTGATTTGTTTGAAAAAAATATCCTAAAAATTTTAGCATTGAATTTGACCAAAGAGAATCAAATTCATCTAAAATAATTTTTTTTGGGTAAAAGAATCTAATAATGATTTATGTGACTTAAAATTCTTGTTTAAAAAACTAAACCATGATTCCCTTCTGAGTTTTAAAAGACTTGGAAAAAATGATTTTAAAAATAATAAATCAAGACCAATCATGTGTTTATTTGGGAGTAAATATGAAACACAATCTATCCTGTCCAAAGTATTCAAACTAAAAAGCCTAAAGGGTCTTAAAAATGTGTCCATGTACCCAAATCAAACGAAATTGCAACAACAAATCCGTTCGGAGCAAATTAAATTACACAAACGATACAAAATATAAATCAAATTTAATTGGAAAAGGATATAACAGGTCACAAAACTTAAACGTTCGAACACGAATATTTTCAAGCCAAAATAAAACCGGTTTTAATCGAGACACTGCATGGGATAAATCAAAATCAAGCCAAATTGGAGCCACTTCATCTAAAACTCCAAATAGACTTGATTTGTCGCGAATAGCTCAAACCAAAGCCCCGAAACTTGACTTTAATCTTAAAGTCTATTCTTCCCAAGAGCTAAAAACAGATCTTTACGAAAATTATATTAGATTTGAAATAAATCCTGTTGTAGACAAAGCTTCTAATTATGAAATTCGTCGTTCAGATCTAAATGATGTTGTTTCAGGTTTAAAGCTTAACGACTTAATTGTTAATTTTTATTTGAAAATTTTTTGTAATTCTGCTTCAAATAAAAAATGTGCATTTGTTGACTCGATAATTATCAGTAAAATATTGAATTCACATTTTAGGGGCATGTTTAAGAGTCTTGAAAAAATCTCTATTACCGAACTCAGTCTACTTTTTTGCCCTCTTTTCTTGAGAGGTAATCATTGGGCTCTTCTCTTGTTTGATGTAAAGTCAAAGTTAATTAAATATTTTGATTCGATTTATAGTATTGATTCATGTGTGGTTACAAAGATATGCTCGACCCTTGGTAAATATGTGATTAAACTAAATGGTTGTGAAAATTTGAAAATTTCATCCGAAACGTCATATTCTAAACAACAGTCAAATTGTACAGATTGTGGTGTTTTTACATGTTTATATGCCAAATATCTGGCGTTTGGTCGTACTTTTGACTTTAAAAAGTAGTCTTTTTTTGCATTATTTAACTTAAATTAACAAAAATTTGTGGTAAAATAACGTTATTGGTCTCCGAAAATTTTTTTTTTATTTTACCTCAGACTATTTCTGATAATTTCAACTGTTAATTTCGCCAGTCAGTCTAATCCTTTTAAAAAACTAAGAAAACAAAAATGTACCCCAAAATTTATGTTTATTTTGCTTCTCAAAAAGTTTAAGACAACCGGTTTTTATCGCCAAAATAGGAACGATTTACCTAGAACCCTTTTTTTTTTATTATTAGACATAAGATTCATTGAACAGATTGAACATTTAATAATTTTACTTTCATCATTTTTTTGCAGGATTCGATGTTTTTTTTTGAAAAACTAACAACTCACAAAAATCTAATTTATTCGACAACTTTATATGAGTATTAGAAAAAAACTTGAAAATTAATAATCTCGCTCAACTTTTGATGCTGAATTCGAATTTATTATCGAAATTTTACTAAAGTACTTTGTGCGCCCCAGAGATAGCCCCAAGGAGATAGTGTAAGGTTTAATTTTTTTTCACATTCTAGCTTAAAAAAGCACGCTGAATAACGTAAAAATATTTATTCCTCGAAAAAATTTATGATGCATCCGCCTTTAATATAAGATATTTAAGTTCTTTTTATTTCTAAAAAGCTAGGCTCCAGTGATCCTCCTTTAAACATGTGTAAGGAATTTAATAGCTTAAATAAGGCCATAAATACCATAAATTATCAGTAACTGAATTCAACTCTTTTTTAATCCTTGAAAAATAGATAATATAATTTCTAATGAAAAATAAATAGTAAATGATTAAAAAGGAGATTTCTTATATTATAACATTTCTGTATTTTAAATAATTACATTTTTATTATCTATGATCCCAAAATGACAGAAAGTAAACTTTTTGTCAAAATCAATTTTTTTCTGCACTTTTTGGGCGAAAAGCTTGCATTTTTTTAATTATAAATTAAGGGCTAAAATAACGAGAGTGTTTGTCCTTTTTCGTGCATTATTTTTGGAATAGGTAACCAAGGCTCTTAGCAAGAATCTATATTCAGAATTACAAGAGAAAAAAATTTGAAAGCAAGCTCGATTAATATAAGTGAAGTTAAATTTGGTGAAAATTAACTCCTCAAATTTTAACGACGATGAACACGATACAGTTGAAAATTTTAGAAGGAATTTAAACAAAGAAGATTGTAACAATCTTCTTTGTTTAAATTCCCTTTATCCTACAATCTGATTGTAGGATAAAGCTTTTTTTTCCTCTTAATTTTAATAATATTTTGATGATTTTTATTTTTATTTTTTCGAATTTTTTTAGTTAAAACAAAATTCTCTTTAAAATGAGGTGTCAATATAATTTTTTTAAGAAATTTAATTTTAGCTGCTTAAATTAATTATTAAAAAAAGTTTTAAGTGCTTTGCTAGATTTTTGCATGTTAAAATTTTTTGTCAATTTTCTTTTTCTTATTTTTTTATCAACGAAAATTGCTCTGCAAAGCACTCAAAAGTACTTTTGCTGCCAAAAATTATTACGTAGTGAAGCAAAGTTTGCTGCATCTGATTTACTAGTCTGCAAAAAATTGGGCAATTTTAATTGCGTATTTAAAATATAGAATGTTTTTGATGGTGTGCAAAATTGCAAGAAATTATTTTTCTAAAATTTTAGAAATCCAGTAAGTTTTTGGGTTTTTTCTTTTTCAATATTTTTTTTTCTTCCGAAAAAATATAAATTTTTAAAGATTTTTAAAAAATTTCTATAAACAAATTTGGAGCATCTGGTGATTAACAGAAAAGTACTAAATTTTTATTCCGAAAAATTTCATGCAAAAAATGCAATAATTTTAAATACGCAATTAAATTGCACAATATTTTGCAGACTTTTAAATCAGATGCAGCAAACTATGCTTCACTACGTAATAATTTTTTTTGGCAGCAAAAGAACTTTTAAGTGCTTTGCGGAGCATTTTTGTTGATAAAAAAATAAGAAAAAAAAAATTTTACTATTATTTTGGGACATTTTTTTAAAAGTCCCAAAATAATAAGTCCTTTTTTTCCTTTATAAGTCCTTTTTTTTACTTTTTATAAGAATTCTAAAAAAAATAAAGCCTAAATATATTAAAGTCCTAAAATGATACTAATTCGTTTAGTGTGTTGGCGTTCATATTCTTTTTTTTGTTTATGTGATTTCTTCTTTTAAGTCGATAAGAAAGACGATAACTTTAACCAATATGTGGTCGTCAAAAAGCTACTTTAATTTTCTTTTCCAAATTTGGAGCTAAATTCTATTCAATTCACAATTACAAATTTTTTTTTTTGATTCTTAGTGGCCTCTTTCTAATGGAGTAAAAATTTGAAATAAACATTCATTTTTAGTAATGTTTGAAATTACTCTTTTGATACATTAACAGATTGCTTGTTTCTTAAAAAAAATATAAACTTTGTTACGATGGGAACTATAAAAGTAAAACAAAAGAACACTTTGACTCTAATTCTGAAGCAAAAATTATTAATCACAAAACAGCCCTGTTTCAGAATTAGAGTCGAAGTTTGCTTTTATTTAACTAATATAGTTCCCATCGTAACAAAGTTTATATTTTTTTTGAGAAACAAGCAATCTGTTACTGTATCAAAAGAGTAATTTCAAACATTACTAAAAATAAATGAAATAACGAGTCTAGGTAATTTCAAGCTATTTCTCATTTAAAAACGTTTGAAAAAAAAGATTCAGAAAAGCTTCTAAAATTTTTAGCATTCACGTTTTTTCAATATTTTTTCAGTTTAGTCTGTCTGATTCAAAAATTCTAAAAAAATTTAGGCAAGTAAAATAAATAAAAGCCAGAACAGACAAATTGTATGTAGGTTTAATGAATCAGGATTAAGCCGAATTAGCCAAGCAGATTTTTTCGATCTACTCCTCAGGGCATTCGGAGATAAGAATCAAAAATTTATTTTATTATTTTAAGCATCACGACTGAAATAAACTTGTCGAGGTCGTTTTTAAAATTATTCTCTTATTAGTGTTACTATTAATAGTCAGTTTATTTTGACGAAATAGTTAACAAAATAGAATTTAGAGATAAAAAGAAGAAAAAAATATAAAAACATCAGTTTTTCTATTAAGATCAAATTGATCGAATATAAAGTTTTGATCAATTCATTTTTTTTTTTTTTCATTATGGCGATGGAATCTTAAACTAGACATTTAAATAAATTTGTATCAATATTTTTAAATTTAAAGAAGTATTATTCGCAATAAGGTATTCATGAATAACTCAAAAATTTTATCTTATTTTATTCGTATTTGTATTCGTCTTATATAAAATTACGAATGGCAAGTTTTCTAAAAAGGGAACATTTTTAGGGGATGAAAAAATTGAAACCACAATTTAAAATTTGTCTAAAAAGCTAAAAATAGTGTTTAAAAAAATTTCTTTAATATTTTTTTCATCCCCTAAAAATGTTCCCTTTTTAAGAAAACTTGCCGAATAAATAAATAAATAATTCTTTTGATAAAAGAATATTCATGAATAAAAAAATAAAAAAATGTATTCGCTAAAAAAATTCTGAAGTTATTTTTATTCGTTCTAGTTCTTTCGCTGCCGGAAAGTTTTGTTTGAAAAATATAGAAAGGTGTCTGTTTTAGGCTCTTTTCCTGATTTTTTACATGATTTTTGTTTTTATGCTTCTTATTTATAATATTGTTATGCCGTAATAGATCTAGAGGTAAAGTGGGTTTAAGGGTTTATTTATTTATTTGAGAGCAATATTTATTTTATTTTCCCTTATGCCTATCTTAGCCTGACTTAGTTTTAATAGAACCAAAAGTCAGACCCGATAGACAATATTCAGCCCCTCCTATTAGGGATTATCGCTAACCCGACAATTAGTTATAAAATATAAAATTAAAACATAATTAATATATAATATAATACTTAAAAAACAAAGCAATTCTCACTAATTTTCGGAATTAAAAAATTAAATTTTAATTTTGAAAGTTAGTTTTAATTTTTTAATATCACGAGTTTGTGAAGTGATGAAGTGTACATTATAATTAAATATTTTAAATTTAATTTTAAATTTATTATTTTATTTTTATTTTTAATTTCAATAGCCACTACAATATTCTACCCAAGTCTTGTTTTTTTCGGCGTTTTTCACATTGCTCCCTTACATGGAAGGCATAAAACGGCTAAAAAAAAGACTTGTCATGCGATAAAAAGTTCTGAGAATACTAAAATTAAATATTGAAGAAAGATTTATTCCTTTTATAACTTACTTTAAGTTTGTGAAGCCGGGCTTAAGTCGCTCTAAAACCGCAACGAAACCAAGTTTTGAAGCGGCTTAAGCCGCTCCGGAGCCGGGCTTAAACCGAAAAAAGTGGCTTCGAAACTTCGGCTTAAGCCGCTTCCAAACTCAGTTTCGAAACCAGCTTTCAAAGTTATGGTTTTTGAAAATCGGTTCAAGAGCCGTTCTTAAGCCGTAAAGAGTGGCTCCGAAACTTAATTTAGGATTGTACTAAAAAATTTGGAAATTATTTTGGAACTTTATTTTATTACAGGAATTGAATTGCTTTATATGAAAATGATTTCTAGTCTTTTGTGGGTCTCCCACGTTATGTGACCAAGTGGACACGATATATGTGACCAATATCACTATGCTTATTTGGTGACCAGCACTAGTCACATTTGGGTCTTGTAAAGAATGTGACCAATGGTCATGAAATTTCATGACCAGGTAAATTTGTGACCAGGTAAATTTTATTTTTACTAATTGGTCAAAAAATTATGACCAGGTAAATTTTTTTGTGACCAATTATTTTTTTGTCTAAACAATTTATCAATTAATTTTGCAATAATTGTTAGCATTTTCTTATTTGTTAGAATTCAAAACTTAAATCTAATAAAGCTTTTTTTTTCGTTCTTACAAAATGGATATTCTAACTAAATTAAATTCTATTGATTTTATGCCGCTACTAAACTATTTAAAAGAAAAAAAAATAATTGTCAGTGATGCTCCATCGTGAGCAAAATGTCAAAAAGCTATGTCATGGAAGTCTAGAAACATTTCTAATCAATATACATGGAGATGCACGTCATGTGGGACTTATTTATCTTATAGAGCTAATTCCTTTTTAGACTTTTTTGATATTCAAGTCAACAAATTGTTTAATATTATATACCACTGGCCTATTCAATGCTCTAAAAATGACATTCATGAAAAAAGAGGAAGACCGCCAAAATGACATTCATGAAAAAAGAACTAATTTAAGTTTATTTACAAATTGATGGATATTCAATTATTTTTTTGAAATAAAAGACAAAAAATAATTTTTGATTAATTAATTGGTCATTAAATTAAGACCAGGTAAATTTTTTCGTGACCATTAAATTTTTTACCTGGTCATGAAATTTCATGACCATTGGTCGCATTCTTTACAAGACCCTCACATTTATGTGATCAAGGAAATAGTTGTATTTTTTAATCTTTTACGATTAAAAATTACGAATAAAAAATATAACAAAATGAAACAGTAAATTTAAATAAAACAAGTTTTTCAGAATAATTTAGTTTTAATAAGAAAAAAATAAAGCCTGAAGATTTTAAAAATGGTCACATAATTATTAACACTGGTCACATAATTAATAAATTTAATCACGAAATGATGTTGTTGGTCACTTAATTATGTGATTGGATACATATTTAAATTTAAATTCAAACTTATTAAAATATTGGTCAACTATTTCATTGGTCACATAAATGAGACGAGTGCTGGTCACCAAATGAGCAAAGTGATATTGGTCACATATTTCATGACCACTTGGTCACATAAAGTGGAAGTCCCCCTTTGGTTTATTGGGAGTTTTTGAAGAAAAGCCCCTTTAGTTTCGCCTGCGAAAATTCTGTCGTCCACAGTTTTCTCCTCTAATTAACTTTAGATTGAGTCCAAGATTTTGATATCATGATGAAAAAACTCGTTAATTTGATTAGTTCTAAGATAGTAACTTTTTCTTTGTTATAAACCTGAATTACCTTCTCAAAGTGTTACAGATAGAAAAAAAAGTTTTCTACGCTAGTACAGTTGTTGATAAAATAACAAAAAATATCATTTGAATATAAAATTTAGTTCAAATTTTTTACTCAAATGTATAAAATTTTAGTATTTAGTAAAAAAAAAGCTCGGGTAAGCTGTATTAATAAAATTTGTTTTAACTTTAAATGATCAATACTTGGCTAATTCTAATTGATGAATAAAGAATAAATACTCATCTCTAAAGGAATAAAATTAATAACGTAAGGTGCTCCAAGGCATAAACCCTATTATGTCAAATAAATTAGTTTCCAACTAATATTTTTTTTATTTTAAAGCTGTTAAGGTAAGCAACCATAAAATATAAAAAAAAAATTGGTCAGAGCTTAAAAATCAAGAAAAAAATAAAATGAAAGTTTAAAAGAATTCTTGTAATTAGATTTGAAATTTTATTGGAGGTTTATTTTTTTTTTTCGCTGATTCTTTAAATTTAATAAATTTTCAAGCAAATGAGCATAAATTTAGAATTCATATAACGTATTGTCTAGATTTTAAGAACATGTCACTAATTACGAGTACTCGGTATTAGTGACATGTTTTTAATTATCGAACACTGGATTTCAAAACGCTATAAGGACATGTCACTAATAACGAAAATGGGTAGAAAATGAGGTTTTTTTGAAATTTTAGTTTCGCAATTAGTGACATGTCATTAACGGTTAGTGACATAAAAACCTGGAAAGTATCGGAAATAAAAAAATTTTATTTATTTTTAATTTAGAAGATATGAAATTTTTAATTTATGATAGTCATTAATCTTAATCTTTTCTTTGTATCTGAAATATCAAAGCTGTTCCGAATTGTTAAGTACCTTTTAATATTTTTTTATTTTTTTTTTACCCTTTTTTATAATAATTTGAGAGCATTGTTTTAAGGATATTTCTTTTTTAGTGTATGTTCGTAACTTTGATTTAGATATTTAGAAAATAAAATACAACAATTCGTAATTTTTTTTTTAAACAGTATATTATTTTTTTAAAGTAAAGATAAAGATAAATTTAACTATTAGCTTCGAATTTAGAATTTATTCATACGCATTAAACACGTAAAAGTTGATAAATACGGTATTTTTATACGAAAACTTGGAAATTTCCTAGCATTTAAACTTAAAAAAAGTTAAAAAATAAATTTATTTTTTTTATTTATTTGAAAAAATATCATTAATTAATTCAAAAGAATTTGACCTTAGATGACAAAAATTGCTACACGCTGCAGTATATTAAAAATTCAACAAATCTTACAAAAAAAACTTCAATTACCTTTTCCTTTACCTTTTCCTTTGCCAACAGATTCTGTTAATTTCTTAAATTTTTATTATATTTATTTTTCTAGTTAATTATTTGGATGATTATATTGCATTATCTGTTAATCGCTTTATAATATTAAGTTTTATTCAAAAATTAGCACGATCTATATGGAACAAGTTGATTCTTTAGAGATACAAAAAAGAGCAAACTTTGTAGAGGAAAAATTAACCGAGTTTTTTTTTAAGAACAGGTAATCAGAAGTAAGATATTTTTAATTTTTTTTTAAGTGAGGGTCTTTTTTAAGAAAAACCAAAACAATTCTTAAGTATCTACAAATTTGAAAAACTAGGGTTTATGACTTGGGGCACCTTAATTTATCGATTTTAGCGTCATGTCGTTAAAGTATATTTTGTTTTACGACAGGGTCTAATAAAATTCAGAAGAAATACAGTACGGGTACGGTTCGGGTTTACTAGTGGTTCGGCGTTGATTCGATATAAAATGCTGTACGTTAATAATATTTGGCCTTTTTTTTGAGAGATCACTTTAAATGCATAATATCAGCATAAAATATACTTTGAGAGCTTTGATTGCAAAAAAAAAATACCGTTTATTAGTCTAGATAAAGCAATAGAATTAGACACTAGCCTGTTGGTTAATCTTGAAACTTAAAACTTGAAAATTTCAAAATTTCAAAAGCTAAATCGTTTTAAGATTATGAACTTAGTATTTTAAATTAAATGCAAAAAGCCTGTTTATAATACCGTAAACTCTTTCCTATAACTCTAATGGAAACCGATTGGATTTCCCAGTCAATTTCCATTAGAGTCATCAGAATTCAAAAACCCCCGATGTATCAGAAACCTCTGATTTATTCAATAATGATATGTCTGAACAGTTATTAACAAGTTGATTTTAGATCAAGTTATCTTATTGAGTCTGCCAAAAAGAATATTCACGAAACAGTGTGACGATTAATTTCTAACAAGGGGTTAAATGACGCCAAATGATAGTCATTTTCAAATTTTTCTGTATATAACAAAATATATGTTATAGCCAGAATTTTTTTTCTGTATTAATTGATGATAGAGGAATTTAATAAAATCCTATTTTTAGATTTTTAAATAAGTCTTAAAAAAATAAAAACCTAAAATAACATTTTTTTAAAAGTCCCAAAATAATAAAGTCCTTTTTTTTACTTTTTATAAGAATTCTAAAAAAAATAAAGCCTAAATATATTAAAGTCCTAAAATGATACTAATTCGTTTAGTGTGTTGGCGTTCATATTCTTTTTTTTGTTTATGTGATTTCTTCTCTTAAGTCGATAAGAAAGACGATAACTTTAACCAATATGTGGTCGTCAAAAAGCTACTTTAATTTTCTTTTCAAAATTTGGAGGTAAATTCTAATCAATTCACAATTAAAAATTCTTTTTTTTTGACTCTTAGCCCATGAAGAAAAATTATCTGAGTCAGCGGCGGTTCCAGGAATTTTTAATAGGTATGGCGAAACTTTCTCCCTAGTCGGAGGGAGGGGGGTGGGGGCAATATGGGATACACTTTACCTAAAATTGGAAAAGTGAAAAATCGTAACATCAAATAAAAAACTAATTTTTTTATTTAAATAGCTTTAATAGAGAATAAAATTTAATATTCTATTGCTAAATAAAAATGGCTCAAATCAGTTACCGTAATACCTTGCATAGGAAGGCATTGCATCAAAACATAAAATTTTAGCAATTAATGTACCAAAAACTAAATGAATTTTCAATTTTTTAAAACTAAATTTTGTAGAGATCCCAATTAATAGGATAAAACTATGTTTAGATTATTTTTACCCTATTGCCAGTCGCTTATGGAAATAGCATTTTTTCATTTTTTGATTTCTAATAGATGCATTTGTTAGCAAGGTATTACGGTATAAAAAACTAATTCGTAATATTCTTAATTTCTACTAAATAAGGATGATTATTATTTTTTTCAATTTATTTTGACTATAATTTTAAGTAACATATCAAATTAAATTTTATAAACAATAAACAATAAAGAAAATAGAAAAAGATCGGTCTTTGACAATCCTTTTCGGTTTAATTTAAAAGAGATCATTAAAAAAAATTATTTTAATAGAGATGGAGTAATTAGATTATCCTCTTTCTAATTCGGAAAAGATTCTAATTCGGATTAAAAAGATTCCAATTTGATTTCAAATTTTTATTTTTAATAGGAAACAAAGAACTTTTTTTCAATTAGCATTTATTTTTAAAATTCTAGATTTTGTAAAGATGGCTTTTAAAAATTTAATCATTTAAGGAATCGTTATAAAAAGAAACCAAAATTTAAAATGTTTAAAAAATCGAAATAAACATTTTTTTTTATTATTTTGAAAAAGGAATTTTTAAAATATATAAATATTTTTCAACAATTTACTTAAGTGATATATCTTTAGAAAAAATCATTTAAATTTTTCTCAGAAAGTATAAATTAGTATTTGCTATTATTTTTTTATGTATCTTGTTATGGGAATTAAAAATTTTAAATTTGGACTGAATTTTTAAATAAAACAATCCTTTAATCGGATTATTTTTTTGGTTGGAAAAATTAATCACAAGCTTTAAACACAAACCTCGCGCTTTTATTAGAATGTTCTTGTATTTGAAGAAATACGATAGTAATTACGATAGTATACTATAGTATTTAGTCACATTTACTTTGTTGGGTCTCTATATTTCTACCTTTGTATCGCCTGCTTAAATAAGTTACCGTATTCCCTTGCTAGATAATGCAGCATCACAACTTTGATTGCGCTTACGGCACATACGCTTATGGTTAAACATGGGATCAGTCCATGTTAAATTGTTGCTGACTAATTCTGGTCTAAACACGATATCACGCCTTTAATAATTCATAAACGACGTTTTTTGGGATTAAATACGGCAAAATTTGTGATTTTAGTAAAATAAATTCGATTAAAATAGAAATCATTTTTGTTAATCTTTTTTATTCGTGTTTTTAATATGTAATTTTTTTCATAAAAAAAAATTAATGTTTTTATAAGAGCCGAAAAAAACTAACAATGGTTAAAGAGTTGAGAAAAATACGAAAGTAATTCCTCAAATACAAGATCGAGTCGCTATCTTTTGAAGGCTTTCTATTTAATTTTTTTTTTGTTTTAAAAAGTGACTTAAATAAAGAATAAAGAGTATTTACAATATTATCTAAAATAGAAGGTCAGGCGTTATTTATCAAGTTGTTTTATTTAAAAATTTTTCGATGAAAAAAATACTCGAATATAAAAAATAGCCTTGTATTCGCAGCATTTTATATGAAGCCATTTTATTTTGCGTAATTTTTTCCAAAATGGCCTAGTATTTGTATCGTTTTTTTGTTTATTTCACTCGAAAAATAAAATTTTTTTTGCCTTAAATACAGAATCAGCTCTTCTATATGAGGTAATACGGTATCGATTTAACTGTTGTAATTTTTGAAAAACAAAAAAAAAAATTATCGAACCGAGAAAAAAAATTCAAATTTTTATTATTTGATGGATAATTACTGTAAACCCTTGCGAATAGTTTCGTGCACCAAGACCCGAAATTTCGGTTTCAACCTAATTTTTTTCCATCAAATTAAAATAATTAACAAGAACGAATAATCGAGTTTTTCTTACATCTCGGATTGTTTTCAAAAATAAATTTTTATATTTGTTTTCATTTGAAAAAAATATATATTTGTTCGTTATTTAGCGAAGCCCGGTTTGATAGCTGATGGTTATATTGCAAATATGACATCAATTGATTTTTTTGATATTGAAAGAATAGACTCTTGGCTTGAAGGCAAGTATCGACATCACATAATCTTGTTTAAAATCGTTAAATTTCACTTTTTGTTTTGTTTAGTATTTTAAAAAATGAAAAAAAATAAATAAATCAAATTTATAAAATGTAAAGTAGTTAAAAGTTGCGGATTTAATTTATTTACATTTTCTACCGGTTAAATAATTAATTGAAAGAATATTGCAAGAAATTTTTTTTGTTTTAATGTTGAAGCAACCAGTCCATTAAAATAAGCATGTACTTTATCGATTTAATCGTGTATTTTATTTTTGGATAAAATCAAAATAGCCATTTTAATAATAATAAAAATTAACAATACAGTCAAAATTCGATTATTTGTAAATCAAAACTTTTTTTGCTTACATAAAATCGAATATTACACATAATCGAAATGAATATCGACTTCTAAATTGTCTTTTTTTTTCAAAGTTTTATCGAAAAAAAGTTCACAAATTATTTTTAAAAAAATAGGAATTCGAAAAAATAACGAGGAAAAGTAAATATTAACAAAAATATCATGTAAACAAGACAGTACTATAAAAACTATTAATTAAGATTTCTTTTAGTGGTGTAAATCGAATTCGTACCTTGAGCCGAATATGATGAAACTTGGGTCGTTACTCATGTTAATTTTGTATTTTTATCGTCCCAGGACTAGCGTTCGCTTCAGCGAAAAAGTTTTATTCAAGTCTTTTTCTTTGGTTCATTTTGATAGAAAGTA
>NTPY01000527.1:890669-914925 GCA_002922825.1 Brachionus calyciflorus
TTTTTGAAATAAAACTCTTTTTAATCGGAGATTTTTCAGAATAAAAAGATAAAATTTTGACATGATGTTTTTCAATGAGCTTATTTCTTTATATCACACTTTTTTACCGGAACCGATGGGGTGATATAAACGCGCAGTTACTGTATGTTGATGCCGCATCTATCATTAAAGACGAACATAAATTAAAAAATTTTTTTAATAATTAATTTTTCAATTTCTAAATTTTTATTAATCATATTTTTAATTTATGATCATCCTTAATGCCAGATGCGGCATCAACATATATTTTTTAATTAAACGGGTACGAAATGAATTTTTGATTTCTTTTTAGAAGAAGAATTAATAATTGTCGTGGATTTGTTCGAAAATTCAGATGTTTCAGTTGAATTCAAAATTTCAGCTGTATTTGACACAAGTTCTTTGTTTTTATTTGATGTGAATTTTTGATTAGGATGAACTGGCACTGGTATTTTACTCATTAGTTTTTGCTTGGAACTTTTTAATGCTTGGATTTGGAGTTTAGTTGCTTCAATACGCTTTTCGATTGCTTTTTCCCATTTTATACTATTTTAAGGGCTATTAAATCATGATTAATTCTGAATTTTAAGAGTTGAATGTTAATATTTGGGTTAATTTTATGCGACATATTGGATATAGGTTTAATTCGAACTAAATGCGTGATTCCGTAAAATTTCGTGAATTTCAAAAATCTGAACACAAATTCGATTAATGTGACTGGACGATCAAAAATTGGTAAGATTGGACAGTTTTTGGATTTTAAAATAATTTGAAATTTTATGTTTATTTTTTAATTATTTCATTTAATCATATTTTTTGTTGTATTGATATTTTTATGAGGGGCAAAATTAATTTGTCAACTGTATAATTTGTCAACAATTAAATTATCAATAGATATAATTATCAATAAACTTTTTTTTTCAATAGTATAATTTATCAACAAAAATAATTTTTTTTTTATGATAAAAAATAGCAAAAAAGATTAGAAGAGTACATTTTGTCAACTTTTTTTTACTACCAAATAATTCCGGATGTGTTTTTATGGACATTAATATTATTGACTTTGTTTAAGTCATGAAATCTTTGAAATGCTCTCAGAACAATTTAAACCAAGAAACCGAATACCTAAATTAAGAAAAAAAAACCGTCAACTATTGGGCTACAATTAGTGGTAAAATGATGAAAGTTGTGTGATTATGATTCAAACTGATGATGAGATTTAATGAACATTTTAATTTTTTTTTGTTTGGGCGAAACTTTTTTGGGATAAGAGTTGGGACTTGAACCCGGGTCCTTCAACCAACTAGGTAATTAATTCAAAATCCCAGGTCCCCCATCCAACGACTCGAACCATTGGGCCATCACCGGCCTTTGAACATTTTAAGGAAAAATTAAAGTAACTTAAAATAATGGCAGTCATAAACAATTTTATTTGAACTTTGTAACCAACTTTAAATCCTGGTACAAACTCTTGTAAACCGGAATCAATCTTTAAAAAATTGAATAAGCCTTAAGTTTATAATAGTTGACAAAATATACTTATTTATTTATTTTTTTTTGAAAAAAAAATGTTGACAAATTGTACTGTTGATTTTTTTTCTGTTGATAAAATTATTTTATACAAAAAAATTGATAATTAATTTGTTGACAAATTATACTGTTGATAATTTAATTGTTGATAAAATATAGTCGGCCTTTTATGAGTATTTCATCGATAAAAAATCGTTTTATGTGTTTAATTTTGGTTTTCACTTTTTTTAAATTTTCATCAAACTCATCCTTACAATTTAATTGCAAAAAACATTTGAAATTTAAAAAAATAGTTTTATTATAAAAGTATTGTAAAAAAATTCAATTTAAAATTCATAGTTATGAATACACTTTTCAACCAATCAAAATTGATTATACCAAATATGAAAAGGAACTCTATTCTTTTAATGTTTTTTTCATATTACTATAATTCCGGTCATGTTTAATTCGTTTGAAATCGTTGGCATTTTTCATGCTTACTGATAAATCTAATTCGGAATGAGCTATTTTAGAAAAAAAACAATATCTTTAAAATATTGAGTTAGATGATATTTTTAGTAAAACTTACGCTTGTAATTTAACAAAGTAAAATTAGTATCAGGTAAAATCCTTTTTAAATTTTCAGCAATGTGAGCTTCTTTTTCAAAATTATGATTATAATTCCAAATTTGCACACAGTCTTCTCTTTCTCTACGACCAAAAGTGACTCCTATAATCTCATCTGAATCATTAGGAATATTTGTTAAAGTTTCACCTATTAATGCCAAGACAATTTCTAGCCAAATTTTTGACTTGAAAAACAATATTTAAATTATATTATTTTAGATTTTTTTTTAAATTTTTTACTGAGTCCTGATTTTTGCATTTTAATTTCCATAAGCCTCCATTCGAATTCTCTTCATCCTCCCACATTGGCCTAAGATCATTTCTCATAATGTGATAGGAATAACGCATTGGTAAAGTAGAAGCTTCTGGTAGATTATTAAAATATGACCAAAAAGTTTTTACAGTTTTAAATTTGCAAATTAAATGTAAATTTTTTATAAAATCTTCTTGATTAGTGTACTTCTCGTTTCGGTCTACATAAAAAGACCAGGAATTGTGTAACTCTGGATCATATAAGTCGTCATCATTTGTAATTTCTATAACTCCTATATCGACTTTATTTTTGTCTTGCATATTCGAAGCATTAACAACTTCTCTATCTTCCTCTGTCGGTAGTTTAAAAGATACACTTTTCTTCATTAAATAAGGTCTTTAATCTTAAACGAAAAATTTAATTTTTATAAAAATATTTCTTGAAAAAAACGGATTTTTTTTTTTTGAGTAACATAACATAATTTATTTCAATGTTACTTTTCATTTAATAATTTTATTTTCTCCTAGAGATAATTTGAAAATATTAATTAGTAATTTAAGATTATTATTTAATTTTTTTCTTGGGCTATCTTGGAATCTATCAGCTGACTCTTAGACTTTTATTTAAAAGTATAAAGAAAGGCAAAGGTATTATTTTAAAAATGGTAAAAATACCGAATAATTAAACATAATTTTATTTCATATAAGTTGATGAAAATTATTAAAAGAAATTAGGTGTATGAATTAAAATTTAAGTTGCTTTTATATCAACCAATTTAGCTTTTTTTTTAAAGGAGAATTTCATCAAATTGAGTAATCATTTTCTAAAATGTGAACAGGTTTACAGAAAATTCAAGAAAAAATTATTTTATGACTCAGGTTTATACCATAATCTGAAATTGGCAAGCCAACAAAAAAAAATGCCTAAAGCGATACATTTGAAAAAAAATCTTAGGTGCTAATGTTGAATCTAACTCAAGAGCTTTGTTTGATAAAGAAATAAAATTTGATGATAGAAAATTTTTAATTGTTTTCAATTTATCTTTTCATAAAAAATAATTTAACATCGAAATCTCAACAAAAAAAAATTCAAATTTCATCAACTTGTGGAACTTCGAAAATATCTTAACTTATTTAAAAATGAACTAATTTTATTTTCATCTTCATGAGTAAAATTTTTGTTAACATCAATCTTTGAATCTTCAATAATTTGCTTTATTTTTATACCATCAAAAGTCTTGGTTTAATCGAATGTTAGATACGAATTTTTATTTGATTTTTAAAAATCTATTTTTTTTAAATGGATGCTGTAATGTTAATAAAATTTTAAAACGTTAAAAAATGAATTGTGCAGTCATATCTGTATATGTTAATTTCAATTCAGCAACTCTGCTAAATTTTTTAACTTTAATTGCTAAATTTTGTAACATTTTTGCAATTGCCAGTATAAAAAATTAAAGACCTTATTCCACATTTGCAGAATTTATTATCGATTTCAATAATCATTAAGATTTAGAGGAAAAATTAGGATTCCGAATAATTTTTAATATTAAGTTTTAAGTGCCATTTGATCTAAGTTTAAGGCTTGTAATTTTTACAATCAAAATAATTAAAGTAAAACACCGAATTCAAAAAAAACATTTGGTTATATAAATAGAATTTTTTTTTGATCTGAAAAATTGTTTTTCAAAATGATCAAATTCAAATTTTTTTTTAAAGTTTTACAAAAATGGTCTTATCTAGATATAAATTCAAAAATTTTCTGATCATTTTCTGCAAAATGCACATTTACAGAATAAGTTTGCAGAAGTATAATTTAAATGATACAAGTTCTGTATTTTAAATGTCTAGGGAAAAAGTTAATCAATTTTTTTATAATTGTAATGTACTTTTGTACTAAAATTCACATTCACAAATATTGGTCTGCAACAATGATATAACATTTTGAATGAATTGAAATTTACTGTACAAAGGCACAAGAACGGGTCGATAAATACCGCTGGGTCTCTTCGAGTGTTAAACAAAGTGTTAATTTTGTTTTTGGTTCTACTGTCCTTTCAACTATCGTTGATCATGTACTTAGTTTATTTCTAAAAATGCATTTTATAAATAAAAATTACATATTTGAATTTTTTTTTTCAAATCGACTAAAATTAAAACCGTATTTTCTCATAAATTTAATTGCTTACCTTAAAAAAGTCTATATAAATAGAACCCTCAATAATTTGTTTAACTCATCAAATAAAAATTAAAAGTTTCTATTAATTAATTTTTTATTATAATAATTTAAAATTTTTAAAGGTAAGTTTAGAAAAAACGAGAGATGACAAAAAATCCCTGAATAAAATTGAATCATAATTTTAGAAAATATTATGTAACTACAAGATTCCTTTATGTTTTTTTTCAATATTTCAATTTGAAAAAAAAAATAATTTTTTCCTCTCTTAGTTTTCGTAACAAGCAAAGATTTACGAAAAAAATTATGAATTTTTAATATTTTTTTTCTTTACCTTGAAATAAAAAAATTATAAACTTAAAATAAAAAAAAAATATGCGTCGAATAAATCGTCAAAATGCTGAGGACAAAACGAATAAGTCAATTAGGACAACTTCTATAATTATAAACATAACAAATGCAATTTTATTCGGAATTGGCTTAACGCTTTTTATAATAGGCATTCTATATCTCAGTATATACCGATATGAATACTCATTTACAATTTTTTCTATAGATCTTTTAGCTAGTATTTTTCTTAGCGTCGGTTGTATTTTATGCCTACTCGGTCTATGTGGTGTTTTTTTACTTAAACCTCTCGGTAGGCCAGTCTACAGCATCCTATACGCGATTGGAATATTTTTATTTTTTTTATTGATTTTTATCTTGGGTGTTATTGGGTTAAGTATGAATAATAATGGCGCGTTTTTAAATCAAAATCGAGTAAATATGTTAGCGACTATGAATAAATTTGATGAGTCTAATCAACATGGCCATAATACTAAAAAAATTAATTGGTTACAAAAAAAATTTCAATGCTGTGGCCTAGATTCATATTCGGATTGGAAATCTATTGTCACTTTTCAAGGTGTTAATGGACCAGTTAAATTTTTTGGTAAATATGACAATAAATATCCGTATATAGATGATGTTCCTGATTCATGTTGCATCAATCCTAATTTAAATTGTGGTAAAAATATTCATGTTTTTGGTCGAGATAGATCTCAAATACTTAACACTAAAGGTTGTTTTCAGATGTATAATCTTCAATTTTCAAAAGATGTAGTCTTTTTATCATCGTTAGCTGTTGCAATTTCAGTTTTATTACTTGGTTTAACTTTGACTTTATTTTTTGTTTTTACTCTAATTAATAGAAATGCCAACTTGGCTATTGAAAGTTGTAATGAACAAAGTGAACGAAAGGTTTTTATTTAAAAAAGCAAAATATGAATGTAGATTTAAGAATTTAAATTTAGAAATTTTTATAAGTCAATTTCTTCTCATATAATTTTAAATGATATTTTTGGGACTTGTTTAATTGTAAATTAGCGCTTTTACTGTTTTTTTTTAGACTGTTTTAATTTTTAATAAATTTTTTATTTAAAATTATTAAAATTTGTTTTATTAGAAGTGGTTTATGGCCAGAAACGATACAAAATATGATTTTAAAAAGTTCTAAAAAGCGAAAAATGTACAGAAAAATAATTTTTAATTTTTCTAATTTATTTGTTTACCGTGAGTTTAGAAAACAAGACCTCATCTTTAGTACACCCATTAATCAAACGTAAAGTGGACTAGTATTATTTTAACCCTTTAACCATCAATGTCTCAAAATTGCAACACACGAAAATGGCTCTGCAAAGCACTTAAAAATACTTTTGGCAACAAAAAATATTTTTACGTAGTAAAGCGAAATTTGCTGCACCTAGTTTCAAAGTCTGTCAAAAATTGTGCAATTTTAATTGCGTATTAAAATTATAGTCTCTTTTTGATGGCGTTCAAAATTGCAGAGAATTATTTTTGCAATATTTCAGAAATCTAGCAAGTTTTTTGCTATTTTCTAGTTTGATTTTTTTTCTTCCAAAATAAATAAAATTTATAAGATTTTAAAATTTCTAAAAAAAAATTTTTGGAGTAAATTTTGCTTCATCTGGTGATTAACATTATGGTATTAAATTTTTTAAAAAAATATTTAAAAGAAATGTTTTTTTTTTTGGTTTGAAATCAATTTATCAATCACAAAAAAAGTTTTGGTTATTTTTATTTTTGTGAAAAAAAAAAGTTTGTGTCGTATTTCCTCATTTTATGTTGCAAGGTTTTTTATTTCTTAAAACAATTTAATATCACAATAAAATTTTCCAATTTTATTATTTCACATTTCGTTTAATATATTGCACAGTGATTCAGCCAAGCAAAAGTTTTTGCCAAAATTCAAAAGTAAGAAATCGGTATTCAACTGTTACAATCTTATGGTCTGAAAACTGCCCTTTCAGAATACCGTGGTGGAAATGGGTTTGTCACATGACGTCAATCGACTTCACTAATAATGAAAATTGATGACGTCAGCTGACGTCAGTTAGCGTCATCTGACGTCAGTTAGCGTCATCTGACGTCATGTGACAAACCCATTTCCACCACGGTATATGCTATTTATACCGTATACCCTTGCAAATAAAACCGTGCCCTTAAACCCGAAATTCGGGTTTTAATGCGCTTTTAACTACCGAAAACTGGAAATAAATGCAGGGTTAAAACCCGAATTTTAGAATTAAGCCCAGCATCAAAAATTAAAAGGAAAAAAAACTAAAAATTGAGATTTGGGCTTAAGGGCGGGGGCAAAAATTAAGTTTAAAAAATTTTTTAAAAAATTAATTTAATTATTTTTTTAATTAAAAAATAAAAATTCTAATTTTAAGCGCGGCACTAAAAAACGAAATTTAAGTTTAATATCAATTTTAAAAAAAGATTCTAAGAGATTTTTTCGGTACAAAAATTTTGTTTAAAAAAAAATTAAATTACGGCTAAAAAAATTTTATTCTGGTATTTAATATACTCAAAAACTTTTTTTGGTATTCTTCCGAGCTATTTTTGGCTTTTGCTTAATAAATTGTTGTGCTAAAAGAATTTTTATTTTGTGTAATCATAAATCGTGAACGTTCATGAATGTTCATTTTGGGAACATGTGAAAGACCAGTATTGCAATTATTAATTAATTTTTAGTATATTTCCTCTATAAATTGCTATTTCCCAGCAACTTTAAAGTAATATTTCATTATGTTTTCATAATTTTTTTCTATACTTTATTGACTTATGACTCACTAGAATCACTAAAAACCCTTTTTTTTGTTTTTGAAATCCTATAATTTTATCTGTTCTTTAATATTGAGTCTTCAATAAATGTAATGTCTGAGCTTTGCGTATTTTGTTGTTATATAACAACATTAGGTTTCGAATATACATTTTGATCGCACATATTTGCACCATTTTGAAAAAAATTGATTCAAAAATGCTTTCTTTTCTTTTGAAAAAAAGAGTACAAACGGAGCTTTTGGAAAATATTGGTAAAATAATTTAAAATAGTTTTGGCGAAAATCCGAGTTTTCTGAATCACTGTATTTTGGGACTTTAAGGCGAGGAAATGCTGTACGAAAAATTCACATCGTCAATGCCCTCAATATAGGACATTAACGTTTTTCCAGAAGCTATAAATGGGCTATCCTCATCTTGATAATTTTAATTTACTAACATTTAACATATTAGCGGATTAAAATAAATGTCAAATATTTATTCATTTTGTATGTTGAATTTTAAAAATAATAAAGAAAGAAAGAGAGAGAGTTTAAGCTTAAAAAACTTATTTATAAAAATCAACAATTCACATAAAAAAAAAATTGCTTAGGCTTATAAACTATTTATTATTGTGTTTCTAAATCCTCACAATTTCAAAAAATTACAATTCGAAATTAAAAACGAACGGAAAAATTGCGAAATAAAAAATCATAATTTAAAAAAAATTGTAATTTTTTTAATAATATTATTGCATAAGAAGTTTTGTGTTAAAAATGGAGATTTTTAGAAAAAAATTTCAAAAACCGTCGAAACATATCGATGAATTCACAGCAAATAAGTATAAAAAATACCGTTTAATTAACAACATTATTAACATGTTATTTTTTGGCATGAGTTTAATTTTAATTACTATTGGAATTTTATATCAAACTGGTTTCAAATACGAATATTCCTTTTACGTCTTCTCAACGAACATAATCTCTAGTATTTTTATTGCATTTGGTTTTACAGTCTTTATTTTGTCGCTATTGAATATTTTATTTATTCAATTAAATCGACATTTATTTGTATTAATAATCTCTATTTCAATATTTTTATTATTTATGTCTCTCTTGGGCGTAGGTATATGGGGTTTAGTTAAGAGTTTAGATGAGAATTTAGCCGAACAAACAAAAGAAATAATGAGACTAGATTTTAAAAATTATGATGAAAACAAAAGTGACAATTTTTACACTCAAAAAATAGACTGGTTACAAATGAATTTTAATTGTTGCGGAATTGAGTCCTATTCAGATTGGCGCTCGTATTTATTGACTAATGGTCAACATCAAAGTGTAAATTACATTGATCAATGGACAATAAATAATAATTTGCCTTACATTGATAATGTTCCTGATTCATGTTGCTTGTCAAAGAAATTTAATTGTGGTAAAATGTTTTCAAGTCAATCAAGCGAAAATAAAAATTTAGTTATAAATACTAAAGGATGTTTAAATAGTTATTTAGAACAATCAAGAAAACATATTATCTTTTTAGCCGGTTTAACTGTTGGAATTTCGGCTTTAATTTTAAGCTCGTTTTTTATTTATGCATTTGTTTATTTTTTTTTAAGACTCAGAGATTAGTTTAAATTATTCTTGTAAATATTTTTTTCAATTAAATTTTTAAAAAATTCCATTTCATTGATATTTTTTCTTTGGCAATCCGACAATTTCGTTAATTTTTAATTTTATTTTTTAATAGTTAATAATAATAAATATAATTTCACATTTACTGTTTTTCAATTTCGAATTTCAGGTCGGCCTAAATTTTTGGAAGAAAATATGAAAACTAAAAATGGAAATTTTTAGAAAAAAATTTCAAAAACCGCCGAAACATATCGATGAATTCACAGCAAATAAGTATAAAAAATACCGTTTAATTAACAACATTATTAACATGTTATTTTTTGGCATGAGTTTAATTTTAATTACAATTGGAATAAACACCTTATTTAGGTAAGAGTAAACACCCTGTGTCTAGTCTAGTAGAAATATGATTTGGAATAAAAATTTTATCAAAAAACTTTTATCTCAAAAGTAAAAAAATCATCAATTATAAAAATTTCAAGAAGAATCACCGAATAAACTCTGATGTTTCTATGCGTCAAACGATTTTTTTGGTAAATATTTGCATTTATATTTAAAATAATAAAAAATAATCATAATGATAAAAATTCAGTTAAGTTTTTTTGCAGCTTGTAGTGTCTGAATTTCTCTCAATCAAAAAGATTTTGAAGAAAATTTATTATAAAATAATTTTTGAAGCTTTTGATTCTTAAATGATAAATTGAACATAAATGATAATTTTATTTTAACGGTTAGGTCAGCTGCTTGAAGGTTTAGTGCCCTTCTTTCAGCAAATTCAATTAATTCGACATATTCGTTACCCAACCCTAATTTCTATCATTTTTTTTATATAAACTTAAATTGTATCTTTTATTCAAAAAACTTAGAGTTCAGTCGGAAAGCTCAAATTTTTCATTTAAAAAACACAAAATTTGTTTAAATTAAACTAAAAATAGAACGGCTCCATAAAGATTTGATCAGTTTATCTATTGATCAATTCAACAGTTCTTTTGTATAATTAATGATGGAAAAGGGAAATTGTAACATGAAGAATTTTAAAATGTTACTAATCTTAAAATGTTATCTAATATTTGCAGGGAGTTTAGAGTTCTTAAATTTTAAAGTAAAAATGTTTTTCTGAAAATTTACACACCATTAAAAAAAGCCTAATTTTGTTTCTCTGTAATAATTTTTTCCTACCAAAAGTCCTTTTAAGTGCTTTGCAGGGCGATTTTTGCTGATCAAAACAATTGAAGAAAAAAATTGAGAAAAAATTAATCAAATTAGCCAAAATTGAAGAAAAAGTTGTGTTTTCTTAAGGTGGGATTTTCAAATAGTTTCAATCTTCTTTTTATAAAAAATATAAAATCAAAGAATTTCTCAAATTTAAGGAATCAAACTGGCAAATTTTGTTATTTAATAAAGATTAACCCCATATAAATTTTAAACATAAAATGAAGGTTATTTTGCTTATCAAATTCAAACTTAAAAAAGAAAAATCATTCTAGTGTTTCTTTAAAAAAAAATTGTAAAAAGTTAATAATTTTAAGGGTACGGTCTCTCTGAAAATTTTCTAAATTTAGTATTTAATTTTTTTAATCAATATTTTGTCACTATTTTTTGTGACATTAGAGAGTTTAAAGAAATAAAGAAGAAACAAAAAAAATTGTAAATTTTTTGATAAAATCGAATTGACTGAATATAAAGTTTCGATCAATTCATTTTTTTATTCCTAATATTAAATATGGAATAATTTTCAGGAATTTCGATATTTAATAAACTTGTTTCAAATATTTTTTAGTTAAAAAAAAAAGATTTCGGCAAAAAAATTTTTATACTAAAAAACATTATTAAAGTATCTTTTTTATTCTTTCTATCGATTTTAACCAATATTATATGAAAATATTTAGTAACAGCAATAACAACATCAAAATAAACGAGTTGTAACGCTTTTATCGCCTATAAGACATTTGTTTCCAACTAGTCGAAACTTTTTTTGATCCAAAAACACTGGTAGAAATAGAGTAAATGTGGAAGGAAACTGTAAATCTTAGATGTCTTTTAAGAACGAAAAAAAATTCGTTCTAATATGCAATTAGAATTAGAGTTATTATATGTTATTATATGTTAACATTCAATAGTTATTATATGTTAACTTCTTTAAACTTAGACAAGTGAATTGTTCTTTTTTTTTAACTGGTTGCTCTCTGCACGGATGATGTTTAAAAATACGAGTTCGAGTCTTAATTTGCTTACTTTTTTTTGAATTTTTAAAAATTTTTAATGGTTTTCACTCGAACTCGAAATTTGATTTTTTTCGGGTTCGGATGCCTGCGCATAGACAACATCCTATTCGAAAAGCTTGTTGATTTAATATTAAAAAAATTCCAAATTTCCATTTAAAATTTTAAAAAATTCAAAAAAAATAAGCAAATTAAGACTCGAACTCGTATTTTTAAACATCATCCGCACAGACATCTAAGATTTACAGTTTCTGTCACATTTACTCTATTTCTACCAGTGTTTTTAGATCAAAAAAAGTTTCAATTTGTTTGAAACAAATGTCTTATAGGCGATAAAAGCGTTCCAACTCGTTTATTTTGAAGTTGTTATTGCTGAAAATATTGGAAGCTTGAAAAAAAAAATTTTTCTTTAAATATAATGAATTGCAATTGTTGATTTATATATCAAATAAAATAAGGTTGACAAAAGACTCGATTGTAAGATTATTAGTATATAAAAATTTATAAACAAAATATTAGACCAAAAACAACCAAAAAAAAAAGATCTTGTGAAAGCTCTTAAAATAAAATATACCTGAAAACAAATAAAATTTTGCCACATTTTATTTACCTAATAAAGTATAAATAAACTTTAACATAAAAATAAATATTTATTTATTCATACTAAATTATTGTATTGATAAAATTTCAAAATTTTATGCACACGCATATATTAAAATTTTCTATTTTTGAAAATTTTAATAAAAATCAAAATTTTATAAAATCGACCGTTTTCGGATCGTTTTTCGTAAAAAAACGTTTTAATAATTCTAAATTATTATTCGTCATTAATTTTAAAATTAAACGATACCAAAATATACCAACCATAACTTAGAAAAATAAAAATAAACGAAGAATAAAAAAAATTTAAACGAAAATTCATTATTATTCAAATAAATGGAAGCTATAATTAAAAATGACATCGCTGCTCTAAAGAAAGTCCAAAAGTGGAGTAAAAATATTTTAACTCGAATTCATGAAAACACACTTAAATTAAATAACGACCAAACCGACGAAAAACAATTCAATAATGAAAATAAAATTGACAAAAAATTAAAAAATCCAATCGTCACTATGATGACTTCAAAGATATCTAAACGCCAGTTAAGTAACACAATTATAAGTGATAACAAACTACACGAAGAAGAATATTATGAGCAAAAATACAAAAGAGATTACTATGATGTGATAATAGGGGGTGACAGAATCAGCGAATTTACAAATATATATGAAAGGATAGATGAAATAAAGCGTTGTACTGGAGTTAAAGATATTGAAATGGTACGACCAATCGTAGACAAACAATCAAAAAAAACAAAATTGAAAATCAGAGTTAAAGAGCTACCAGATTACAAAGCGCTTAACAAAAACTGGTCCTTAGACTCATTCAAATCAGGAGTTAAAGTTTATCGATCTGTACCGAATCTAAAAGTAGTCGTTTTAAATGTAACAAGAAAATTTAAAACAAGCAAAGATAATATCGAAATAACTGGTCTCGAAAATAAATACGGACTTAACAAGATTCGTAGGCTACATAACCACAAAAAGCAGCCATGTAATAAACTAATCGCGAATTGTAAAGGATTTAGTGATTATATCGATGTGCTCAGAAATGGCATTTTTATTGGTAGCAAAAAACATGTTGTTATCCCAAATATTGTTAATTACAAAATATGTTCAAATTGTGGAAGTCTGAAACACCAACAAAAAGACTGTCTCAAAGATCAACGTTGTTTAAAGTGTGCAGAATTTGGTCATAAAACTAAAAATTGTAAATCCAGATTTAATAAATGTGTCAACTGCTTAGGTTCCCACAAATGTTTTACTGACACCTGCGAAGAATTTTCAAAAAAAAAACTATATATTAATCGTTTTGTTATAAAAATACTGATTGGCGAAAACTTTATCGAAAATACTAACGAAATATTATTTAATACAAAAGAATTAAATCAGGAAAATTTATTCTGTTCAAAAACAAGCGAGACCCACCTAAATGAAATAATCGAATCAATTTTTACAACGAAAATAAATAATACTCAATCGAGAATAGGAACCATAGAACAAATATTCATTAATCAATCATCATCTATTCTTGAGCTTAAAGAAGATATTCAATCAATACGAAATAACATTCCAGGTATTGAATCAAGCATTTTTAATATTAAAGAAGCTTTAAATTCATTTAGAATAAATGAAATTGAAAACATCAAAGCAAATATTAACTCAACTAATGAATATCTGGCAGAAATTTATACAAAATCAATCAATTACAACGATGAAATTCAAAAGACATTGGTCAATATTGTGAAATACCTCAAGTTACCCGAAACTTAGACGAATCGTCCTAATTTAAAAACTATTTTTGATTTTTATTTTTTGGCTGTGTTTTTTTATTTATTTTTTTTCTTCACTGATTGAAAAACAATTATTAATTGTGGACAACGCCACCTTATTTGACGGGGCGTTGATTAAGTGGTCGAAAATCGGCCTTAGCATTAGAATAAATAAATAAATAATAAATAAATAAATAAATAAATTATTGTATGAGGACCTTAGATTTTAATTTTAAAATTATAATATCAAATTCAAAATTATATTAATATTGATTAAAATTTTTAATGTCATTTTAATTTTTCGAAATCAATAAAAAAATAATATAAAATTCGTGAGCAAAAAATATTTCTTGAAAATTTCTTTATTTTTATTTCTACTGCTTTTTCTTCAAGGAAAAATTTTATCGATTTTGGATTAAAGAGAAAACGAAAAAAAATTATATTTTTTTAAAGACAAGTCGCTTACTAGAAAAAAAAAATTGTCACTTAAGAGAAGTCAGTATTATAACCTTAAAAATATTTTAAAATCATAAATTAAATTATAATTTCTTCGTGTAGAAAAAAATTTTTGCCGACAATTTTTATATGATATTATATCCTATTTATTTGATGTTTTTTGAATATTTAAAAAAAACTATTTATTCTTTTAGTCGTGAAGTTAGTTTTTCTGGTTAAACAGTCTTAAAAAAAATTTTCTTTTTAATAATAAGATATAATTATAAAACTTTATGGCTGTTCTTTTAAAATTAAGGAGTTAAAGTAAAATAATGGTTTCTGGTGAAAACTCTTTAGGATTCTGAACCGAAAAATTCACTTTTTTGGGAACATATTTTTTATTCCTTTTCGGAATTAAAACATCAATATTTTCAATAAAATTTAAAACAAGTGGGGCATTTTTCGAATTAAGTGACTGCCTACGTCATTTCGATATTAAAGTAAAAAAAATAAATCAAAAATTTTGCGATTACATGTTTGATAAAATTTTCATAAAATCACGTTTTCTAAAGTGTGATAAAAAATTAATGAATTTAGTTAGCAAGTATATTTTTTATCAACTTTAAACATTAAATATAACGATAATTTTTTTTTCGAAAAAGCAGTTTCATTATAAAGGCATGATATCAAAAATAATTTTATCGAAAAAAACATAAATTCATTTTAAGTTTACGTTAAAATGAGCTTGAAAAAGCGAGTTAAGAGTATTTGAATAACTTAGTTGAAATTTAGTTACAATTTTTGTATAAGGTCAGGTTACACTTTTATCACTACACATTTTAATCACTTTTAGTTTTATATATAAAACTAAAAGTGATCAAAACTCAAAATATAAAGTACAAATCATCTTGAATACTTCTTAACTAAAAAATTATTAGCTTTTAACAGAATTTTATCAGATTATGTAAGTTAAGAGCAAATTATTTATTTAGCCGTCTTTTATTTAGCATTTTTATTAATGATATAACCAAACGAAACATAACGAACAGCCAATACTCCTTTCTTTTTGCAGATGATTTGGCTACTTTTTCTATTTATAATAAGAAGGGAAACCTTGAAAATACGATAAATCATTACCTTACTGAACTTGAAAATAGGCTTTTCAAATGGAAGATAAAAATTCAAATTGAAAAGCCTTGCTGCATTAATATATCGAAATATTTAAAAGAAAATGCTGAACTCGATCTAAAAATGTATAACAATAGCCTTAGTTGTCAAAGTAAAGTTAAGTTTCTTCGGATTTTGTTTGATTTAAAATATAACTTTTCTCTTATTGTAGACGAAATTAAAGAGCGTTGTAATTCAAGACTAAATTTAATAAAACAACTATCAAGTAAAAAATGGGGTCTTGATTTTAAGACATTAGAAAACCTTTATAAATCCTTAATTGGTTTAATCTTGGACTATACTTTTCCGTGCTTAAATTCTTTATCTTATACCAACCTGAAAAGAATTCAAGTTATTCAAAATTCAGCTGTACGGTCTATTTTAAAACTAAAATATGATAACTCAAACATTAAAGTCTTAATTTTTTTTTTCAATTGGATATTTTTTATCTTTGATTTTTTTTTTAAACATGTATTCGTTTCATAACCGTTAAGTAGTTATGTAATTTAAAAAATATTTGACACATTTGATTTATTTCGATAACTTTTTGAAATTCGCTTAGAATTTTCAGACTGTTGTTTAAAAAAAATAATAAATAATTAAACTAAATTGATAAAAAAAAAACTTACCTACGATAAGAAAATTCTTAGAAATCTTGGATCTTAGAAGTTTTCTAAGAAAAAAGAATTTTGAGATTCTTAGATGTTTGACTTCTAAGAACAACAAAGCATTCTTGAATATCTTTTACACGACCGATAATAATGATGATAATTTCACCTAAAAATATGGATTAGTTCGTAACGGAAGCAGGGAAACTCCATATTCATTTTTTATCTATTTTGAGTAATAACGTTATTTTGTTTACAATTTTAGTTGAAAGGTTTGAATAATTAGTTAAAAAGGATTATAATTTTTTTAATTAAATTTTTTTAAAATTTTTGTGCCAAAATTGAAGTAATAAATCGTTCTAATAATTAGACAATCGAACGTTAAGAAAGTAAGAACTCAAAAATCTCAGAATCTCAAAATTCTTTTTTCTTAGAAAACTTCTAAGATCCAAGATTTCTAAGAACTAAGAATTTTCTTAACTTAGGTAGAAATCTTTGGGTACTATAAAGAAGAAATTAATATTTTTAAATTTTTTTTATAGTTTGTGAGACATTTTTTTTTCAGATCAGATCTATGAAGAAAAATGTCAAATCAACAAACAAGTAAAAATAACAGAAAAGAACTGAGTGAAAAAGAATTTATTGACGCTGTTTCATTAGAATTATATTTGAATAAAAAGCGAATTGAAAAAGATCCATTTGAGGCTAAATACAATTTTGGTAATTGTAAAATATGTAATGATAAAGCTACTGGCATACATTTTGGTATATGCTCGTGTGAGGGTTGTAAGGTATTTATTATTTGTCCTTATACTTATCAAATTTATTATGAATAAATTTTTCCTTTTAAAAAAGGGTTTTTTTCGTCGGAGTATTTCTAGAAATAAAAATTACAAATGTCGAAAAAATACCGAAGATTGTGAAATTTATCCTAAACAAAGAAAAAAATGTAAACTATGCCGCTGGAACGCATGTATAAATGCAGGCATGTCTCTAAATTGTGTCAGAATGGGCCGAATACCAAACTCAATGAAGCAAATACAACCGAAACTTTCAGTAAATAATATTGAAAATAGAGTAAACAAAACAACGGAAAACAGTTTAATATCCTTGAAGCATTTAATAAAATTAAACAAACTAGATCGAAATAAATCAATTGATGAAAAAAGTTTCATACCAAATACATTTTTTAGTGAACAATATTTAAATAAATCAAATGAAAATCAACTTATAGTCTTGAGTTTACTGAGAGATAAATCATATCAAATTTATCGCGAACAAACTTTAAAATTTGAATGTCACGAAATGAGAGCTTTGAAACTTTTAGAATTAGGAAATTATGAAGCACCTAGAAAAATATATGATGAAGAAACAATTAATAAATTGAGACAATTAGACATGGATTTTTTAAAAAATCATGTATCTTCAATGTTTTTGATTCTGAGTGAATTGCCTGGCTTTCAACGTGTTAAAGAACACGATTTGAACACTATGATAAATGGAAATTTTTTTTCAGTCTTAACTCTGCGCACATTTAGATTATTTCTAAATGGTGATTATTTTTTAATGCTTGACCAAAATACTCAACTTAATAAAGAAGCATTTGGGATTGTTGCTGGAGAAAAAGTTCGAGATTATATATTCGAATATATTTTCAACTTAAAGTCTTTGAATTTAACTCCACAAGAAATTGGCTTATTAATCCCATTTTATTTTAGTATATTTAGTAAGTTAAAAACTAAAAGGAATTCAATATTTAGATTAACTATTTTTTGTTGAAATCAAAGATGAAAATTTAGAAGAGCCAGATTTGATTAGAGAAATAAATGAGTATTATACACGTGCTTTATATTATGAGTTTAATTTAAATCATAGATCTACGGAATTTATGGAAAAATTTGTTAAGGTAATTTTTATTAAAAAAAAAAAGGGTAAAAATTTAAATTTTGATTTAAAGGTGATTCGGTCAGCGCCGACAGTGAATAGGATGTGTCTAGAAATCGAAGTAAAAAAAAGTGTTTAATTAAAAATAGTATAAAACCCAAGATTTTTTTTTAAATTAGTTTTTTTGTCCATTTTACTTTAAAAAAGGTCAGAAACTGAAAGTTACAGTATAAGTAAAGCTGAAATAAGTTAACAAAAAAACGAACAGAAACAAATTTTTTTTGTTTTGCCAGGAAACAAATAAAGGTTAAAAAAAGTTAAAAATAAACGTAAATAAAAGGGAAATGCAAAAATTTTAATAAAATTAACTTAAACAACCAATACCAAACTCAAAAAATCCCTGAAAATTTATAAATATTACCGTATTTCCCCAAATAGAAGTAACCAAAGATAGAAGAAAGTTGCTGCTTTTTGAGTTAAAAATTTCATTTTATTTGGGACATTTAAAATTTTTATTACTGTCTTCATTAAAAGAAAAAAACTGAAAAAATTTCTATTATTTTGAAATGCTTTTTTCATGAGAAAATTGAACACTCCTCTAACTTATTTTAGCTTTGTACTGTATGTTCTAAAAAAGTTTTGTCCATTCCAATCAGGTCACACTATTATCACCTCAAATTAAATCTTATTTTAGTTTTATCGCTCAAAATTCAAAGGACAAATCATCTTGAATACTTTTTCCCCAGGATTGATTCTTAAAATGGATCTTATAAAATTTTTTTAGAATTTTAAAGCTTAAAATTTCCATCTGGAAGCTTACTGTGAATGACTAGACTTTACATTTTTAATTTGAAATGAAAGGTCAAAATTATTTTTTTGATTTTTCGGAGTAAGCTCTTCGCAAAAGTAAATTTTGATTTCTAATTTTCTAAGTAATTGAATGAATATCAATTTAAATTAATATTCATTCAATAATGTAAAATTCTACATTATGTAGATTTAAAGCAAACTCAGAGAATCGGTAATTTTACTTAATTTTCCGTAAAGGGTTCATTGATTAAAGTTTAAAATTGATTTAAAGAAAGATAATAGGCTATATTCTTTGGATTAAAGTAAAGGAAGAATTCAAGCTTAATATGTTTCAAAACTCTTTAAGAACATTACTTTCTTTCTCTGAATTTAATTTAGTAAAAATTATTCATCAAAAAATCTAATTGAAAATAAAATTTACCAAATGTAAAATACCTTGTTAATTAAATATAATTGTCTTGTATTTTTCAAATAAAATATTTATTTTCTTTTTTGGTTATTTGTATACCAGTCTAATTTAAAAAATTTGTACCGTTTTAAAACCCACCGCTCCCAGAAAACGGGCGGCCTCTTGGCGGTCGCTGTCTTATTTGCGGTAGGAGCTTTACCGCAAAGAAGACAGCGACCGCCAAGACCGGTGCCGCCTGGAGACAGCCCTCTTTATAGGAACGCGCAGTCTTTGGAAACCTTTTTGGACCGTTTTTTTGATCGGTTTTTCCCCGGCGGGCGGTCCATTTGACCGGTCCTATGACGACTTGAAAATGGACAGAGACCGCCCGGCAAAACTTAACCGCCGGCCAACACTAGTGTACATACTAAAAAAAAATTCGAGACAAAAAAAAATTTTCAGTTAAAAAAAGCGTGTTAAGAATTTTTTAGTTTTTGTTAAAACATAAAGTGTGCTTAAAATTTTTTTTAGTGTACGAATAATTTTTTTGAGTGTATGGTTCAGTAGATTCAGTGTGTGGAAACAATTTTCCCTTAAAAATATTTGGCATTTTTGAAATGTCATCAATTTTTTCATTTTTTTCAATTCAAATATTCTGGAAAATCAGATCGATTTTACGATTTTTTTGTGTTCATTAAATTCGAAAAATATTATCATTTTGATTTTGAATCCCCAAAATCATTTTTAAACTTTTTTTTACTGTTTGAGTTATTAATCCATTTGAAGTCGAAATTTTATCAATTATTCTTAAAATTTTGATTTTCATACATCCCAATCGACAATAATTTCATTAAAGCTATACTACAATAAATTTGATTTTCAGGTAAATTTTCACATTGTTCTTTGAGTGAAACGCAGAAAAATTGTGGTCACTAAAAGGACAACAAATAACATCGATTTTTAAAGAAATTCCATAATCATCAATTGAATTATGCAGACACACATCAATTAATGATTTTGTTAGTTTAAAAGTAACACCTGAAGAATTTTCCTTAATAGGTGTTTGCTTTTTTTTTTTTTAGTTTTTTAGATCCATAAATTGTTTTAGATCTTTCCCTTTTTCAGAAAATAGGTTTTTAATTTTCATTTAAATCTCAAATATTAGGAATGGTAAATTATAACTAAATTTTTCATAGGACTCTTGTGTTCTAAGTGACTTTTCATTATTTCATCTTCATCTTATGATTTGAATTTGAATTTTCAAATTCATTCCTTCTAGTCGATTCTGCCTTAGAATTAAATCTATATCAATTGTAATCACACTTTTGTCTTGTTCCAATTAAACAGATTTGGTATCTATACTTGGAGAACTTCGTCAAATACATATCTAAGTCAGCAATCCTGTCCCGTCAATTAACACCCGGATGCAATACATTGTAAAACAGGAGCTGCCGACATAGAAAAACATCAGTTTTATTCTAAAAATTTCAATACCAAAACAAAACATAAAATTTAAAACAGCATTCAACCAAAAACACTTCGGGTAATTATGAATCTAAACCATCCTATATCCTCGCATACATAAAAACAATAACAAAAAGAAAAAAACTATTGTATTTCTTTTTCAAAACACTATAAAAAAAAAAGTGGTAGTTTCACATTTTGTGAATTCGAATGAATATGGTAAATAAGACTGTTTAATTTTAATTTTATAATATAATTTCAAAATTTTAGCTTTAAGAAAATAAGTAAAAGCCGTTGGAATAATATGTTTAACTTTATTTTTGTACTTTTGATCTTTTTGAATTTTTTCTCCTATATTTTACTTAAATATACCTTTTTTACTAAAATTTTACATAAATTCACGTAAAAAATTAAACTCTTTTTTTAAAAAAATTAGAAAATTTTCTGAAAATTTACTAATTTCTCAAAAAATTTGGCTTTTTATGGATTTTTTATTTTAGACTAAAAATTACGTAAAATCTGGTAATTACTGATAATTTTAGAATTTTTTACTTTGGTAAATTTACGTAAAAGTTCAATTTCGAAAACAATTCAACCTAAGTTTTATTAAAACAGCATCATTGAAGACTAAAAATTGTGGGTTTATTTAGCTAAGACAGTTAAGATATATTAATACTTTTATTTAAATAGGATTTTTAAAAAAATAATTTCAATTCCAAAATTTTTCATCTAATTTAAAATAATGAAAATTATTTCAAAATGTTGATCCATTCAAAAAGGTCGACTTTTGAATTTAAAATAAAGAAAAATTTAGCCGTTCTCTTTCTGTTAATACTGTAATACCTTTTAAAAGTAGATACAATGATTTTATGGGAAAAACTTTTGATTATTTTTTTTCTAAATTTATTAATTTTTTTTATTCTGGATGATTTTAAATGTGAGTTTGGTCTATTTTGTCAATGAATAAAAAAAATGTCAATATATATTTTATTAAATTTAAAATCAAGAACTTTGATTTAAATTACAAACTATTTTTAATGTAAACTAAGTGTTTTATTCTCATTTAACAAATTTTTTACTGGATTCATTTTTTTAAAACTAAATTCGATTAAGGCTTTTATCATTTTTGGTTCGTTACCAAAGCAATTAATGAATAAGCGGTCGAGTGTCTAGTTCTTTGAGTAAACTATTAGGAATATAAATATTGTTAAAATGTTACTAAAAAATGTTTGACAATACTTTTTGTTTAAAAATCCTACTAAATTACGGTTCATCACGACTGGTTTTCAACCAAAACCATAAAAAGAACACATACTTTTTCAACTTTCTTCCACTTTTCCTCTTTAAACTCCTTTATAAATATTTTATTTCCTATTGAAAGACCTAGGTATTCAAAGCCTTGAACATTAGCGATGTGTGTACCATCAATTAATTTGCTTTGATTTATATTTTTACCTGAGTTTGTCATAGACAAACCGACTTTTCTGGGTTAAAATCGATTTTTCATTCTTTTGAATACTCAAAAAATTTTTTAAGTTAAGTGACCAAATGACCGTACGATGGTGATATTAAAAATATATCGTCACAATAGGCTTTTAAAAACAAGTTTAAACCATTAATGCATGCACCAACATTTAAGTCTGTACACGCTTCAAGGAGTTGGTTAATCAAAAAATTAAATCAGTATGATTATAATATTCCACCCTGCTTGATACTAAATTTATTTTCATAGTTTACTATTATTTTCGACTTTTTTTAATAACTAAAAAGTACCCTCCTGATCGTTTCAGGTATTTTGTCTTTAAATTTAATAAAAAATTCATGTCTGCATAATTTGTCAAATACTTTGCACGCATCTACACTTAATATATAATCATTCGAACCATTTTGTTTACAGCATTGTGAAAAATTTTGAGAAAAGCGTCAATATCGTGTAACATCCCCATTGCTTTTCATGTTTGCATTTGTACTTCTTGGCAATGAGTAAACGAGTTTCTCGATTACCTTTTTGAAACTTTACCCAGGATTTCTGGTACAATTTATTTTAACACCTCCAGGTCATACATACGCAACCAAAAATGGTCGGGTTGGGTTCAAGTTTTGGTTTTATACCCACACTTGACAACCAACCCGAAACACCCGACTTTTTCGGGTTTATACCCGACAACCAACCCGAGATACCCGACTTTTTCGGGTTTATACCCGACAACCAACCCGAGACACCCGACTTTTTCGGGTTTATACCTGACAACCAACCCGAGACACCCGACTTTTTCGGGTTTATACCCGACAACCAACCCGAGACACCCGACTTTTTCGGGTTTATACCTGACAACCAACCCGAGACACCCGACTTTTTCGGGTTTATACCTGACAACTAACACACTTTCAATTTTTTTAAATCTTTTTTAATTTAAATTACAAAATTCATCTTAAATTAAAATAAAAAATTTAATTTTTTTTTCTCAAAACTAATTATTTTTTTAAGACAAAAAACTTAATTGCTTTTCATATTACTTGGCCTTTTTAAACAGATTACTCAACGAACACTTAAAAATTATTCAATAAAGTGTATCTTCATTTTCTTCGATTGGATATTAATCAATGAAATAAAATAATCTGTTTCTTTTCTTTTAATTGAATTCTAATTTAAATTTCTTTGGAGTCGTTCTTCTTCGATGTCATTATTTTTATTTAAAATAAAAAATCATCATCTTAATCCAATGTTTTTTTCTTTTTCTTTTCTATTTTTGTTTGATTTTAGCTTCTAATTTCTAGCTAATTCTGGTATATTCTTTAATTAAGAGAGTTTTTTTTTTAAATTTTTGGAATATAATTAAAACTGATTGAATAACATCATGGATGGATGCTTGAAAATTTGGAAGCAAATTTTTCAAATAAAACTAAATTTTTTGTATGCCAAAGCTTGTTTGACAATCATTAAGTTCTTTTCCAAACATTCATATAAGTTTTATAAAACGCAAGCAATTGAAAGATTTTAAAAGGTTCAGAGAATCTTTTTTAGCATCTCATTTCTCTCTCATAAAAACAGTTCAAATTACTCACCTTTCTTTAAATCCTTCATCTATAAGACTCATTGTCTTTCAAAACATAAATATGGTCTCGAAGCGTTGACCCTAAAAGTAAGTACTAAAGACTCGATAAAAATTCTCCAAAATAATCTCATTAGACAAATGTTTAAATTAGCACCTTATTGGAATTAAAAAAATTTTAAAATTATATATGTTAGTTGTCAGGTATAAACCCGAAAAAGTCGGGTGTCTCGGGTTGGTTGTCGGGTATAAACCCGAAAAAGTCGGGTGTTTCGGGTTGGTTGTCAAGTGTGGGTATAAAACCAAAACTTGAACCCAACCCGACCATTTTTGGTTGCGTATGTATGCTCCAGGTATTGAAGACCACTTTTTACAAGCTCTCTGTCAAACCAAATCTACAAGTTTTCAATACAATTTAAATCCAGACTGTTAACTGGTCACTGTAGGCACTTTATTTTGTTATCGTTGAACCATTCGGTTACCTTTGGCTCTATGGTAAGGCGAATCGTCTTGCTGAAAAATGGAAGGCTGGTCT
>NTPY01000527.1:915009-933572 GCA_002922825.1 Brachionus calyciflorus
CTTCCTCTCCTTGTACGCTTAATGATAAAATCTTGGTTGTATTTCTCTGCAGTGGTCCTACGAATGCAAATTCAATTTTTTCAGTTTTCAAATTCAATGTTCATCTCATCACTGAAAATAATTTGTCTCCTCTTAGACAGTGGCCATCTTTTTACCATATGAAAAAAGGCTTTTCAAGGTTTGGAATGGTTCAGTGCCATTTTTTTCACTAAATGGATCAGATTTGTATTATCCTTTTGGGTAAATATTCGCGGTCAACCTAATCTTGGATGAATTTGATATGATTTTGATTTATTGGACCGATAAATTATTTTTTTAATTCTCAATAAAAGTCTGTTTGACTCCTTTTAGATATTTTCCAACGTTTTTCTTGTTGTCAGATCGTAACAGCTTTGTTTCTGTCCTCAAGGTGAACTGATGGGTGATTTTTTAATTCTGAAGGCCTTTTCTTACTTAAAATTCTTTTCAAACCGAATGATTTTTATTTGGAGGTAGCAAACTATTGTGATAGCTTATATCCAAAAATTCAAAAGGATTCGTTGAGAATTTAGGAAATAGGAGAGTAAAGTTCGGATTTTTCTCTAAGTTTTTCACAAAATTTTTTATCAAAAACAAAGGAGCAATTTTTTTTATCTCATGTTTAGGTATATTTTGATTAATCAATTAGAGAGTGTTGGCCTATTGAAAATCGGATAAGAACAGTTTTTAAGAAAAAAAAATTTTCCGAAAAATTGATCCTTTTTTTGGATAATTAAGATTTTAGAGAAAAAAAAATTAGAGAAAGCCATTTTAGAGAAAATTTTTTAGAGAAAGTAATTTTTAGAGAACGAATTAATTAGATTAGAGAAAAAGAGAAATTATTACATATTCTGCTAATCTAATTACTTTTTGCCTAAAAATAAGACTAAAATATTTAATTATTGTCTAAAATAATTTATTTAATCCTAATATTATTTATCTTAAATAAATTGTCTAAATTATTTTATTTTGCCTAAAATAATTAGTTTATGTCTATTTTTATTTAAAAGTGCTTATTCAATTTTTCAATTATTATTGCTTTACTAAAGCTTTTTTAGCATCAGCCTTTCGTCCAGGTTTAGTTTTTGGGATAATTGGCGCTTTGTTATATTTTAAAGGAAGCTCAACTCAATCAAAGATTCATCTGCCCAATCAAATTTATGAAATTCACGTTCACAGGATATATCATTTGTTCTATAAAATTAAAGTATATGTTAATATCGCAATAAATAGCATTGTGGTCACATAAATTTGGTAATTTTTAAAAACTCTCTAACCAGTTTATTGTTTTTTTTCTTTACGACTGCGCTGATGATGCTTGAAGTGTCAGGTTAAGGGTTTTGCTGTAGTTAAATTTTTTTTTAAAACTTTTTAATGCTTATTTAAAGCAATTTTTAAAGTTAGTTATGTATTTTTTATATTTATGCATTAAAATTATCTACATAATTTTTAAAGAGCTTAATGAGTTGGAAGTTGTCTATGCATATGGTTAAAAAATTTTTTTTTGAATATTTTTAAAAAATATTTGACAGCAAATGGGATCGGTCCCGGACTCATGCATCTCGAAGACGAGTGACTCACCAACTAAACCACAAGAACTCTTTAAAAATATGATGAAAAAAAGAATATTTAAATTTTAACTCAATTTGAATAATTTTTCAAATTTTCAAAAGTCAAACGTTGGACTAATTTAAAAAAAAAGATTTTGTAGAATATTCAAAAAAAGCTGTTTTTTTTTCATAAAACACCGACATAAAACATGGGTATGATAGTTTTTAAAACTTACCATTTGTAGGTTCATCGAATATATCAAAATATTTAATCATTTTTGAGTGACTTTTAGGTACTAAAATATGGTCAATTATTGACTTATAGTCTTTTTTTTTTATAAGTAAATTTTAATTTTGTCTCAAAAAAGGAAAAACAATCAATAATAACATTCTTTGACACTCAAATTACCACCGTGTCATTTTTGACATTTTTAAGGTTATTTTACTAAAAAAGTCTGGTAATTTTTTTATTTTGAATTATATTTTTTGATTAAATTAATTAACCTGATATTTGAATAAAAAAAAAAGTTAAATTCCAAAAAAAATTTTCTGCAAAAAAAAAAAAGTTTCCTTAGATTCATTTTTCCTACCTGAAACTTTAAATATATATAATCTGTGCATTTTTTCTTTGTCTTCTCTTCTAAAAATAAAATTAGTTATTAAAATAATAAATATTGAGTGACTGAACGACAAGCAGCCCTTAAATCCCGGAAGGAATCGGAAAAGTACAAAAAATGTAATGATATTTATCAGGATCATCACATGAAGAGATAAAGAATTAAGATGAACAAGAAAATGAAGGAAATGGTAAATAAAAGTTTAATTTTTAGGTCTTCTGATAAAGAAAAGGGTTATGTTGACCACCATATTGATGAACCAATCGATACATCATCCAAAATGATTCGGGTGTGGTAGATCCTCAGTTAGACAAAACAAGTAAAACAATGTTATTTGGACAATATTGAAAGATGATGAAAAAACAAGCATGCGCAAAAAAAAAATTTCGTTCAGAAACCTGGACTAACTAGTTATGCTGATAGACAAATAGATAATCTCAAATTATCGCATTTTTAAAATCGATTCGGGTCATTACAAATCTCTTAGACTTTTTTGATAATCCGACTAATAATTTGCATTATAATAATAGTTTTAATCTCTTCTATATGGTTGAGGTATGAAACCACCACTGAAGCCGCCATGATCATCAACTCTAAAATTTTGTGTTTTTTTGTTTAATGAATTAATTTGTCCTTTTTGATTTGTATCTTTTTTTTGATCACTTGAATAATTCTTTTGTTTCGGTTCATAAAAGCGCTTAACTCTAATATTATCTGGCCAATTGTTTGGATTTAATACATGTTCCATGTAATTCCTCTGAACGCTAAAACGATATGATCTATAATAATCGGATTTTGTTTTTAATCTTTCAATACTCTCGACACATGCAAACTTGCTGCAGTAAGACTCGATGTAGGCTAATTAATTCAAAATCTGAGGTCTTTCTTCCAAAAATTCGAAACCCATTTCCAACGCAAATTTTATTTTTTTAAGTTCGTTAATTTTTAGAATTTTAAAAACCATTATCATAAAAACAAGTAACTGGTGAACGCAAAAGATTGGCCCTATTCGAAATACTTTCCCGTCAAAAAATTGAATCAAATTAAAATTTTTTATTTTTTTTATCTGGTCTAGAAATTTGCGTATAGTTGATTTGCTGTATACGGATACAAAACGAAAATATGAGTAATAAAGTAACAGTGAAGCCTTGTAAAGACATAACTGTTTGAAAAGGTTTACTGTTACTTTTATTTTGTTAAATTTTATTTTATCAGAGACGTTAAAAAAAATAGAAAAATCTGAAAAAAATAACATTTTTTACTCAAATAGCATCATATTCTTAAAATAAAATTTATAAGACATCTTACAAATATAATCAGACTTGTTTACGAGTAACTCGTCACGAGTAGCGAGTATCTCACCTACTCGTACTTGTAAAATTTATTTCGCGAGTACGAGTAGATAAAAAATTTCAAAAGTACGAGTATAACTCGTACCGTCTCAACTGTTATTTGAACTCAAAAAACAGATTTAAATTATGTTTTTAAAACACGATACCTTAGATCATCAACTATTTAATTTTTTAAATTAATTGTTATCAAAAAGAACTTTTTTTAAGATAAAAATTTAATCTTTTTAAAAACCCGCCCAAATATATATACTTCACTGAGGCGGCGCCATAGTTCGCCCCACTGTAACGCCGGCCCTGAAAGTAGGTAAAGCTCTTTAATAAAAACATGGGTATTTATTTCTTAAAGTTTATACAGCACTTGCCTCGAAAAAGTGGCAGTACCATTACCATTACCCTTACCGTTACCATTTCAATTTTCGAAAAAAATTCCTTTTATAAATTTTTTTTTCGAAAAATTTTTTTTAAAATTTTTTTTTGATAAAAAATTGGTAAAAATTTTGAAAAAATTTTTCGCCACTTTTTCGAGGCAAGTGCTGTAGATCACGAGAGAAATTCAACTAGATGACTAAAAGATTTCACAAAATTAACTTATAATATAATTTTAGACCGTTTTAGTATACTTGTAAAATTTTTTATTGCATTTTTTGTAAATTAAATTTTCTAATCAAATTGCCTTATTTCGCTCAAATCAGAACAGCTGAAATAAATGTTATAATTTGATTAAAAAAACAGGTTGAATAATAAAATTCATTTTACTTCTAACTTTTCCATGATTTATCTCAAAATTTATAATCTTTAATTAATATTTGACAAAAAAAAATTATTAATATTAAGCAAAATTTGTTTGCTAGATAAAAGAATGAATTCTTTGAATTAAATAAAAAAAAATTCAATAAAATTTATTTATTTTTATCTCTAGTTTTTCTAATAAAACAAGGCAAAACCTTGATATGATTTCAAAAAAGTACATAGAGACTTTAGATTATTTTAAGTTCACGTTTTACTAAAGCGTGATCCTTCATATTTTATATGTAAATCAATCGATAAATAATTCTTTTTTTTGTTGAAAATTTTCTCAAAAAATTTTAATTTATTAAAATCAATAGGAGAAAATTCTTTTAACTTAAAAGAAATTATTAGGCGTTGAATTATCCTGCTTTAATGTATTATCCAAAAAGAGCACATAATTTGTTTATTTTTTTAGTCTTTTGAATTCATAAAAAAGAGAACGCCCAAAAAAAATAAACACTGTCAATTCTCATGCGTAAAATTATTTAATATTTTCTCTACGAAAAAGTATTTTACCTTTAACAGTCTGAAGCAGAAATATATTTTTTTTTACAGCTTTAAGAATCTTAGTTACATAATAACCTTGCATTGAATCACAATTTTAAAATTTTCAAAATTAAATATCAAATAGAGAAATTTTTGTTTTATTATTCTTTTTAGAAATATTTTAATTTAGATTTTTTTATTATTGTTAAAATAGTTTTCTAGATATAAAATGCCTAATGAAATGAATTTAAATGATGAACAAGTTTTCCAAGCTTTATCATACGAATTTTATTTGAATAAAAAGCGCCTTGAAAATGAAAAATTTGAAGCTAAATATAATTTTGGTAAATGTAAAGTATGCTCGGATGAAGCTACTGGTATTCATTATGGAATTTGTACGTGTGAAGGATGTAAGGTAAAGTTCATAATTTCAATTTACTTGAGAAGGTTAACGTAACATTAGTTTTTAAACTTTTTACGATAATAAAAAGTTTAAAAACTAACTACTTGAAAAATATATTTTTTTCTGTGACTCCTTTTTTTTCGGCGTAGTAAAATTCTATTTCAATTCGAAATTTCAATTTAAATAATTTTAAAAATAAAAAATACTTAAATATTTAACAAAAGGAAAGTTATTAAACATTTATTAACACCATGAATTGTATTTGTTCTAAATTTTCTAGGTAATGATAAAAAGCTTCATAAGAAAAAAAATTGATTTGCAGAAAGCTTTCAGTTCAAAAATAATCTTTTTAGATGGTTTTCAATTCAAATTATTTTTTATACAAATATATGTTGAAAATTGCAACATTTTTCCGGCTGAGGATTAAAAACAAATATAAAATGGTTAAAAATCATAAAAAAAGTTATCGACACATAAATAGATTTGAATTTAATCAAACAGTTGATAAACACATAAATTAAAAAAACGAAAAAGTTATAAACGCATAAAACTTTTTAGTCTATTTCCTGATATTAAAATGTCAGATAAAAAACATGTATATTCACAAGTCTTTTTCTTGTCATCTTGTCATTCAAGATCAGTTGATCTTGAATTTTTTTAAATGATTTAGGAACCATTACAGGGTAGCTTATTATGTCCTAAAAATAAATTGCCTTACATAAAAACAGCCGATGGAATATACAAAGTGAGAACAAAAACAGTATTTCGATATTTAAATCAATTTAAAAATTCCATTTTAGGTAAAAAACACATACAGTGGTGGTGATCAATTTGTAACGTGACGTCATCTGACGTCATATGACGTGATTTATAGCTGTTTTTAGATGACGCGATATGACGTCTGACGTCAGATGACGTCATATGACGTCATATACCGTCACCTTACAAATTAATCACCACCACTGTAAATCTAATATAAAAAATAAATTTTATGTGTTATTTCAACCTTTTTAAAATATTTTTTTTTAATTTTCAGTTTATGCGTTAGTTTTGAATTTTCACTTTTTTTATTTGTTTTTAATCTTCAGCCCATTTTTCGAAAGTTTAAATCTTGAATCTTATTAGATTGTGCAACTTTTCACAATTCTAAATAGAAATAAAACTTTATTGTGCCTTTTATTTCTTAAATTAAGAGCTCTCACGAATGTGAAGTTGATTTTTATTCACTCATTTTAATTCCTAAAAGTTTATTTAACTTAAACCTTAATTAAAATTTGGCTGTTTTTGAGCCTTAAAAACTCATTTATTATCAAATGAAAATATTCCGAAAACATTTTTCAATATAGACTTAACCTTGCTTTGAAAAATTTTCGTTTTATTTGATTAGATTCACAATGTAGGGTTGTTAAAATTTGAAAAATTTGTTTCATTTAAAAACATTAAAGCAGGATAATTTAACGCAAAAACCGAAAATTCTATTTCTGATGCAGCATTAAAAAGCAAAATAAAAAATTTTTTTACTGTAAAATCGCGTATTTAACTGAAGAGGCAAAGAGCAAAAACTCGCTTTTTTCTTATGCATTTATCCTGTGTTTTGAATTTATTTCGGATATACCTTTAATGCGGTATAGATCGCATTTAAAATGCAAAAACAATATTTTAAATAAAAAAAAATAAATTCCCAATTTTTATTAAAAAAAAATTTCTGGTTTAAATGCATGGTTTAAAGTAGAAATTTAGTTTTAAATCGAAATTTTTTTAATTTTTCAAGTCAAATAATGATGTGGTGATCATTGAGGAATAGATTATTCATAATCTTGCAAATAATTCTAAAATTAAATAAATATTAAAAGCCAATTCAAGCTTAATATGAGTACTGAGATAAGGACACTGAGTTTCAAGTAACACAACAGCCTTTAATGAAACATTTAAATTTAAGATTTGAGCCATCTCTTTTAACACAATTTATCTACATTCAAAAGGAGTAAACTCATGATTATGAATAGTAAACTCTTCCAAAATAGTAATCACATCATCATTTGACTTGAAAACTGAAATAAAATATACTATAAACTAAATTCTCACTTTTAAACCATGCATTTGAATGAGAAATTAATTTTTTGCATTTTAAATGCGGTATTAAAACTGTATTTTCATTATCCTATTTCTCTAAAAGAAAATTTTAAACCAATTTCGAAAATTTTTCAAATGAAATAACAGAATAAGAAATCTACCTCATTCGGTTGAAGGTGCAAGTCAAACCAAAAAGCCTTATTTTAGAGAAGCTGAAACAGAAAAAAAATAAAACCTTTCTATTCGATTCATTAAAAAAATTTTATAAAAATTAAATATTAATTTTTTATTTTCTCACATTTCACATACAGTGCTGCTACGTTACGATTTTTAGACTGGAACACGAATAGTTTTTGTAGATAAAAGAGATCGAATTTTACAGAAATCTCAAGAGTTTTTTTTATCTCCAAAGTTTTTTTATCCGAAAAAATTTTTGGAAAATTTTTTTTTTACCAAATTTTACGTACCGCAAGCCTTGCAAACAAATGCATGCATTAGAAATCGAAATTTTAAGAATAAATACGCAGAAAAAGCTACCGTAAACCCTTGCGAATAGTTGCGTGCATCAAAAGTTAAATATCAAATTTTAGTGCATGCATTAGTGACCATCGATCCCATGTTAAAATTGACTAATTATAAGTGCATGGAAAAAAAACCGAATTTTCGGTTTTTGACGAGGTATTATTGGTAAATTGTAACTTTAAGGTTGTCTTTTTTGCATAGCTTAATAGGACTTTTTATCATGACTTTTAAAGTGAAAAAAAAGGATCTCAAAAGTTACAATTTAATGTTGCCACGAACCGAAAACTTATTTTTTGTGGCCGCACTAAAAATCAAGATTTTAATTTTTTATTATAAAAAAATAATTTTAAATAATTTTGTAATTTTTGATGTTTAACCCTGCATCAGAAACCGAATTTTCGGCTTTGGTAAATATCAATTTTTTATCCTATTTTCAATATTTAGTGCAGTTCTAAATTAGGATTTTTGATATTTAATGCGGCATTATTAAAGGATTTTTGAGTTTTAATACCTCGTCAAAAACCGAAAATTCGGTTTTTTTTCCATGCACTTATAATTAGTCAATTTTAACATGGGATCGATGGTCACTAATGCATGCACTAAAATTTGATATTTAACTTTTGATGCACGCAACTATTCGCAAGGGTTTACGGTATTTTTAAAGCGTTTAGCGAAACGAAAAAAATAGTCAAAAGATAATTTTATACTGTTGATTAGGTTTTCTATTTGAATATTCAAAATTCTTTTATTTTAATTGTAAAAATTTTAGGTTTTAATGCAATGCACTCCAATACAAGGCATTGCGGTAAATTATCGGTAATTTACCATAAATACCGATATTTTATATCTGTTTTATCTATTTCAGTCTCCATTTTTGTGTGTTTAAAGTTTTTTAAAAATACTGGGTGTTCGATAGGTCATTAAAACATATGTTGATGGTACGTTTCAAAATCAGATTTTTGTCTTTATTCGCAAGGAAATTATATTTGCTTTTTAGCTAAAATGTTGTATTTTCAAGGGTTTTTTCAAAAGAAGTATTTTAAAGCACAAAAAATACGTTTGTCGAGCTCAAAAAAATTGTAGAATTTATCCCAAACAAAGAAAAAAGTGTAAATATTGCCGCTGGAATGCATGTATTAAAGCTGGTATGTCTTTAAAGTGTGTTAGAATGGGTCGAATACCAAATTCTATGAAAATAATCAAACCCAAGTCTTCCACCCAAAAAACCGAGTCATTTAGTCAAGAAACAATCGAATCAGATACTCAACAGTCAAACGACAGCGAACCAGAATTCAATTCATCCTCAAAACAATTAGTTGAAGTTAATCAGCTAAGCAATTTAAAATCTGAAAACTATCAACGATGCTTTCAACAAACCTATTTTAGTGAAAAATATTTAAATAAATCAAATGAGAATAAAACTATAGTCTTAACAATATTAAGAAATAAATCGTTGAAAGTTTTTCGTGAACAAACTAAAGAATTTGAAGGTCATGAAATAAGAGCCTTAAATCTCATTGAAAATGGTTATCAATCTAACAGAACTAATTTAACAAAAAACTATATACAATATGTAAAGAAAAAAGACTTATTTTTTTTAGCAACTCATGTTTTATCAATGTTGGAAATCTTCAGGGACTTACCTGGATTTCAACGTTTGAGTACTGGCGATGTCAAAACTTTATTGTGTGAACAGTTTTTTACAATTTTAGGTATTAGAACAATTAAACTTTTTTTAAATGGTGATTATTTTCTAATGCTTGATTCAACTATTCAAATGGATAAATTTCTTTTTGAGATGATCATGGGAGAAAATGTTACTAAAGAAGTTTTCACATTTTATGATAAACTAAATTCACTCGAGCTAACAGATGCTGAAATTGCATTGTTAATTCCATTTTATTTGAGTGTCAATAGTAAGTATTTAAAATATTTTTGTTTTTTTTTTAATTTAAATTTGTTTAAAACATTTTTATATTAGACGTATTAAATTCCGATTTGCTTAGAGAACTAAATGAATATTATTCAAGAGCATTGCTCTATGAGTTTTCATTAAATAGGAGAAGTCAAGATTTTATAGATAAGTTTGCAAAGGTTTTCATTTTTTTTAAATTTAAGAATCGTTTTTTCATGATCTTTTTTTAATAAGAATTTTTATTTAAGAACATGAAAATGCGATTAAAAATGCAAATATTTTCTGATTATATTTTTTCATATTTATAGTATGTTTCAGAAGTGCCAAAGATAGAGAAAATGTGTCAAGACATTGATTTAAAAACTGAAGTTTATCATATTTAGAAAAAATGACAAGAAACATTTTTTTTTATTCTATAACTTAATTCAGGTTTTTGAGCATTAATCAATATTATATTATTTGAAAAAAATTAAAAATTTCTTTTGAAAAATACACATGTATTTATTTATTAAATTTAAAAAATGTTTTGAAAATTTTTATGATTAAATTAAAAAATATAAAAATTGACAACAAAATTATTAATTTTTTTTAATCAGTTTTACCGAAAAACTGTCATTTTTGAAAGACTTTGATTTGAAAACCATATTTTCAATAAAAATTTTTTTTAAAGCTTGAACTCGTTTGGCCACAAAAACCTTATTACCACAGTGGCGTAGCCAGGGGTGGGGCATCTGGGGCGGCCGTCCCATACTTTTGAAACCACATATTATTTAGTTCAACCTTTTTTGAACGTTTTTTTGAAGATAATATTATGATCAAAAAAATTTTACAAAACGAACGGTCAATTGAAATACCGAGCTTAAAAAAAATTATAAGATGTGAGAAAATAAAAAAAACCTTCCCCTTTTTAATTTTGAAAAGATATTTTTTTCTTGAGCGAATAAAGCGGTTTATTTATTTTTTTTAAATTTCCATAAAACGTAGTACTTCTTCACACTTTGTAAACTTCACCCTAAAAAATAAATTGCGGAACTTTAATGAAATAAAGGTAATCTGCAAGTTAATGTCAAACGAAATTGATGTCTTTATTTTATCGTCACTGAAATTGATGCCCCGCTAAATTGATGTCAAGAAAAAAATAATTAAATTGATGACAAAATAAATAATTGTTTTTTTTATTATAAAATATTTTGAAAAAAGTTATTAGAGAGTAATATGAGGAGTATTTGGTTCATGGGGGATAGTCCACATTTGGATTAACACATTACTATCGCAAAAATTTATTATTATCAATACTTACAGGCAAAATTTATTGAATATTGCAATATTGACATAATTAGTTTTTATTTTTTTTTGTCGTTTTTTGATTGGTTTTTATTAACCAATATATTTTTTTTATTTTTATTATAATAAAATAGTAATCTCTTTTTCACATTTCACAAATTTTTTCGCACTTTTTTTTCACACCAAAGTCGGGTGGACTATCCCCCTGCTCCCGGAGTATTTATCCACTTTCTTACTTATCTATGCCGCTTTTTCACACTTATTTGTTAATTAGACTATTTTTATTAATATTTTATTATTTGCCAATAAATTTGCCTACGGGCCAAAAAAAAAAAATTTTAATTGATGTAAATAAGCTGAAATATTTTTTATTGTTTTAATAAGAATAAAGAATTATTTGAGAAACATAAAAAAGATCATATAGAAGGTCAATATGACTTATCTTTTTTAAATATAGAACCGGACGAGGAGAATAATATAGATATTTATAGGGAATAAGACTTTTTCATTAAAAGTAAAAATACAATACTAAAATTTTTTTAGTACATTGAATACAGTAAATATTTTGAGTGTGAAGAGTGGTAGATTATAATTTTGACTTGTATGATTTCAACTAGTATTATTTCACCTTGAAATTCTCACCTAGTTAATTTCGACGAGACTATTATTTTGACTGGACTAAATTTTGACGTGAATAATTCTGACTGGAATTAAATGGACTTAACTCGACTCTGCTTGACAGATTATATCAAAATTAGCTAATTTTAGTAATACAGTCTGGCTAAAAATTTGTAAAAATTAATTTCTTTTTTCAATCTTTTAATCTTAAAATTTTTTCTCTTAATATTCATTTACTTTTACTTGTCAAAGAGGCGTATACTCCGTTTTTTTTCAATTAAAAATTTTTAAATTTTTTCACAAGTGAATAAAAGAGGCTAATGAAAGCAGCTATAAAGATACTTTTTTCACTCATAAATGCTTCTCTAATAACAAAATTTATCGAAACTTATTTGATTTTAGTTTGAAAAAAGATTATTATCATTAATAGCTGGCTAATTTTAATTAATTTATTTCTCAATGCAAATTTATTCACGTTGATTTAATACAAGTTGAAATTATACACAACTGTGAAGAGTATTTCCCATTTTAATTTGTAAACAATTACAGTACAATCCGAGACAAAGTTAACGAAAACATAAACAATTTTTAAACAGAGCATACACAAAACTGAAACAGAACCGAAACAAAAGCAACACAGAACAGAAACAAAATCGACACAAAACCAACGCAAAATCTGTTTTGGTTTGGTTTTTTTTCTGCTTTGGTTTTGTTTTGTTTATGTTCTGTATAGACAGTGTTTTTACAGATCTTTAACTTTGTTTTGGATTCTACTGTACAATTAAATCTGTAAAATACTTAAAATCAGCCAATCAATTATGCCAAAACTCTGCATTTAAAGTAGGAAATACTTTTTTACACATTAAACTGTAAAATAGGCTAAAATACACATTTAAGTGTAATTTAATACACTCAAAATATTTACATTGTAAATTTTTAATGCGTAATGGAACAGTCATCAAAAATTTTTTAATTTTGTTATATTTTTATAGACCATACTATACTCTACCAGGAATGTCATAAAAAGATATTAAATTAATTTTTTTAGAGTACTATTTTTCCTTTCAAAGAGGCGATTTTAAGTCGCCTATAAGCAAGGTTTTACGGTAAATTTCAAAAACAATTTTACTTTGTTAAATTAAATTTTGTTTTCAATAAAAAGTTTTATTTTACTCACTCTTGATGGTCCCCTACCACCCCGCCCCATAAGGCTCCCTTGAGCTACTCGTCCCACGTGTTCAAAAATCCTGGCTACGTCACTGTTATTACCTTTTTTCCACAAATAGAAGAAAGTTGCTACTATTTATTAGGTTAGAAACTAAGTTTTGCTCATTAATATTTTCATTTTATTTTTCAATTTTTAAATTAATCTTGAAAAATCAAAACTCATACAAGATAAAATACTGATTGTATTGGGTAAATGAGGATGCATTAACCCTGTATTTTTTATATTTTTTAAATATTAATAAGAGCAGCATTACAAATTGAAAAACCTTTGGTTGATAATTTAGAAAATAGGAGAGTAAAGCTAACGTTTTTCTCTAAGTTTTTCACAAAAATTTTTCATTCCAAAATCACAGCTAGTTAAATTTAAAATTAAAAAAATTTTTATATTTTTCTCTATTTTTTTCACAACGCTGTAATAAGAACCTATCCGTAATTGAGGGGGGACTCACCTGTTATGTGACCAACACTGGTCACTTATTATGTGACCAGACTAACTTCTTCTAACTGGTCACAAGTAAAAAAATCCTGGTCACCAAAATTTACAACTGTTCACATGTATTAAAATAAATATTTTGTTTAATCTATTTTAATAAAATAAAATAATGAATTTTCTATTGTAAATTATTTTTAAATGTAAAACTTGAAATTTTTTTAATATAATTTGTTAGAATATGAAAATGAAAGAATAAAAAGTTGCAAAGTCTCATAAAAATAATTTAAAATTGGTTCGCTTAGACTTTATTAAATTATTTTAAAATAAAATTAGACTAGACTAGATCAGAGTTTGGGACTCGTCATTTTTTTGATGACTTGAGTCCGAGTCAGAGTCATTGGGGATAGTGAGACTTGACTCAAGTCGGAGTCAGATGGAAATTTTTTCACGACTCTCGATTCCGAGTCTGACTCCGAGTCATTTCCAAGTCTTTCCAATTTTTTTTTTTAAAAATACAAAATTTTTCAATATTCTAAGCTTTGATGGCTAAATTGGTCAAATTAGGGAATAAATTTTCTTTTTCCATCAAAAATATAGTCGATGTTTGAAAAGCAGAGAGTTTTTTTAATTAAAATTTGGATTTTTTGAAAATCTTTTATTCTTGTTTTCATTAAAATGCCGTAAAGAAAAAAGTCAAAACAAACTTTTGATTTTTATTGTATGAAAAACATTTGCTTTTGCCGAAATCCTAATATTTTGAATTCTTGATTTAAAAACGACTCTTTTCAAGTCTTTTTTCTTTTTTAAGACTCGACTTGAGTAAAAGTCACCAAAATAATTTTGACTCATTTTTGACTTGAAAAAGGATTCGACTCAAGTAAAGAAAAAGTGACCTCGAGTCAGACTCGAGTCGTGTTTAACTTGAGTCCTGAACTCTGGGTTAGATTTTTTTTATTTAAGCTATAATTCAATTCGATTTTATTTATCACAAAAAATTTTTTTCTGGTCACACTTTATATTAAATGACTTTATCTGGTCACCTAATCGCTAGTCACATAATAAGTGACCAGTGTTGGTCAAATAACCGGTCAGACCCTTGAGGGGTAATTGAGTAAGTTTAAACTTAATTGTGTATGGTGGTTTGCAGATGCTACTTTTTCAGCATGTCCAAATATTTATTACCAGTTGTTTGGTTAACATGGTTGGTTTAACAATACTATGCTAGTTTGTGTTTTCGGGTTAATGAAAAGAAAAAATTATGATTCTTATAGAAAATTTTTCGACTTACTAAGAACTCATTTAAATCGCATCCTACACTAAGACTAAATCCTATTACGAAATTGCTATGATTCGGGCGTTCGAGTCTATCTTCCCTAGAATACAAGTCATAGGCTGTTGATTCCATTACACGCAATGTATTACACATAAATGCAATAAGCTGGATTTAAATTGCGACTAATGAGTGATTCTAATTTTAAATTATGGGTTGATAAACTTTATTCCTTGGCTTTAGTTCCGATCCATCTCATTCCACAAGCTATAGCAGTTATTGAGAAAAGTATTCCCAATGGTGCACAGCCAATATATGATTATTTTAAGGAGAACTGGTTGAGCCGTCCTTTAGAATCATGGAATATTTCAACAAACAAGGGTCCTAAGACTAACAACCATCCCGAGGTTTTCACTGCAAATTCAATAGAAATCTTGGTGCTGCTCATCCAAACATCTATAAATTGATTAGATTTTTTAAAACACCAGAGGCAAATGTATCTGTCGACTTTGCTACAATCAAACTAAAAAGAGTTGAATCGTTGAAGCCTCGTAAAAATAAGAATATTAACAGAGAAATTAAATTCAATTACATTATTCGTGACTTGCTTGAAAATAAAATATCAATCGAAGATTTTTTTTAGCCAATTTAGCTTGATTAAATAGTTTTTTTTTCCTTATTAAATATAAATTCCTTTACTCTTTTATTTCAAATCGAAAATTTATCTATAAATATTTTTTTATAAAATTAAAGAATTTAAATTTAAGACTGTTTGTAATTAAAATGTTCAAGTTAAGAATTGTTTATTATTAAATCATTTAATATAAGAACTGTTTATTATTCGGACCAGTGTGTTGAGTATTAGGATTTTAGAAACAAGACTCTAGAAATTAAGACTATTAAGATTTAAATTGTTAAATTTTTGTTGTTAATTTTTAAGATGTTAAGATATAGGAGGCCTCCTTTTATTGAATTTTGAATTAAATCCAATTTTGTTTCTTATAGATCTAGAAAAATTAAATTGCATTTAATTCAAAATTCAATAAAAGGAGGCCTCCTATATCTTAACATCTTAAAAATTAACACCAAAAATTTGATCTCTTTAAATTTTTAGGGTTTATAAATTTCATTTTAATTTTTAAAAATGGTTTTGTTCATCAAAGTTACAAAATATCGTGTTTTTTTTTTTTATTTTGTAAAAGAAAACTTTTTGAATAATTTAAAACAAAACTAAATTTTCATTCAAAAATTTAAGAATTTTTTTTTAACTTATGAAATAAAGATTATAAGCATAGCGTCTTACATCAATATTTTCACAGTAAACTATGATTTGGACAAAAATAGACAGTTAAAGGAATAGAGGCTTGCTGAATCAATCAAATTGCATCTGAAATATTATTTGCCGAAGATAATTACTGCGAAAAATTTGTTTTGATTTGTTTTGAATTCTTTTTTTGAAATAAAATGGTTTTGAAAATTTTAATTGAAAATTTCCGATTTCAATCGATTATTTTCTTAATTCAAAATCTATTCCGAAATTATTATTTTAATCGATTTCATAATTTAAATCGATTTCAGTTCTAGAATTAATTCTCACAAATATTTTTTTTTGCTTTTATTTCATTTATCGCAATTTTTCTAATTCCCTAAATTGAAAAATTAACTCAAGAATTCATTTATGTTCCTCTAGGTGCACAAAATTCGATAACTAAAAATTTTACCTTTTATTTATTTATTCTTCTAAATTGAAATTTTTTTGTGTTTTCTCTCTCTATCAACAAAAAAAAATCATTTAGCATAATTAATCTATGTAAAATTATATAACAAAAAAATTATGTTTAAAAATAAATCAAAAAGGTAAATTTGAGTTGATTTTAGCCTTAAGATCATCTAAACCAAAACAAAAAAGAAACTGTCTAATTTATTTAATTTTTTTTTCTTAATTATAATCAATCTCGTTAATAAGCAAAATGTCCAAAATACTTAGCGATGAAGAAGTCTTTAAAGCTTTGTCATACGAATACTTTTTAAATAATCAGAGATCTGTACGTGAACAATTCCAAAACAAATTTAATTTTGGACAGTGTAAAGTATGCTCTGACAAAGCAACCGGTATACACTATGGCACTTCATCTTGTGAAGGATGCAAAGTTTGAAAAATTATAATTCAAAAATTATCTTAATTTTTTAATTATTTTTCAAAGGGTTTTTTCAAGAGAAGTATTCTGAAGCATAAAAAGTACGTTTGTCGAGGTCAAAAAAATTGTCGAATTTATCCCAAACAAAGAAAAAAGTGTAAATATTGTCGCTGGAATTTATGTATTAAAGCTGGCATGTCTTTAAAGTGTGTTAGAATGGGTCGAATACCAAACCATATGAAAATAATCAAACCAAAAATTGAATTAAAGAATCCTAATTATTTCATTTCTTTACAATATATGTTAAAATTGAGCAAACTTGATCATATTTTCAAGGAAGCTAAGGCTATTTTACCACAAACTTATAATAGTGAAAAATTTTTAAATGAATCGACTGAGAATCAAATTATAGTGCTAAGTTTATTAAGAGATAAATCGTTGCAAATTTTTAGTGAACAAACTAAAGAATTTGAAAGTCAAGAAATAAGAGCTTTAAAATTAATTGAAAATGGATATGAGACCAATCAATTTGAACTTGGACCAGAACAAGTTGAACTTTTGAAAAAAAAGGACTTGTCTTTTTTAGAAACACACGCTCGTTCAATGTTTAGAATAATAGAAGATTTGCCCGGTTTTCAACGGTTTAGTAAAGATGATGTTAGAGCGTTAATTAATGCTAATTTTTTTACCATCTTAGGTTTTCGAACAGTGAGGCTTTTTATAAATGGTGATTACTTTTTTATGCTCGATTCGAATTGTCAAATGAATGGAAAAGTATTTGGTTTGATTATGGGGGAAAAGATACGAGATAATTTGTTTAAATATTATTCCGATTTAAGTTTATTAAGACTAACAAATCAGGAAATCGGATTATTGATTCCATTTTCCATGAGCTTATTGAGTAAGCCCACTAGAAAAAAAATAATTTATATATTTTTTTTAATTTTCAATTTATTTAAGCATTTAATGTTGACAATAAAAGATTATTAAACGAGATAAATGAATATTATTTAAGAGCTTTATACAAAGAGTTTTCATTGAATCGAAGAACTCGAGAATTCTTGGAAAATTTCGCAAAAGTAAATTATTTTAATATTTTTTTAGGAGTTTCCAAGCAAAAATTTTTTTAAGGAAAATTAAAATAAAATAAATGTTTCATTTTAGAAAAATAAATTGTTACCGCTTTGGAGCATTCACTTAATACCATCTTGCGAATGTTCAACTATTTGCAATAAAGTCTTTTTAATTCCGCATTAAAAAGGATGTTCGATGTTTAGAGCATTAAACCTATAGTAGCAAATACTTGAACATTCGCACTATGGTATTAAATGAATACTGCATTATTGCTTCTTTATCTACCGTAAACCCTTGCGAATAGTTGCGTGCACTTAAAGTTAAATACCAAATTTTAGTGCAAGCATTATTGACCATCGATCCCATGTTAAAATCGACTAATTTTAAACCCATGCAACTTGATACAAATTTTTGATATTTAACGCGTTATTAAAATACGAAAATCTTAAGTTATCACGGCATTAAAAATCAAAAATCCTAATCAAGTGCTGCATTAAAATCTAAAATTTGAATTTAAAAATCCGAAAAGTCGGTTTTTTAAAAACCGACTTTAAAAGGCTTATTTCAATTGGTTGGCTTGAACTCGAGTTATTCATTTCTATAATTCTACCAGTAAAATTCTCATTTACTCTAGATGATGACCATGATGTCAATGATGTAAGGCTATTACTTTGACTATGATTTTTATTATCAGATATTGATTCACATGATGAAGCTATATCATTTGAAGTTGATGATGTTATGGACGCCAAAGGTGTTAATTGATTTTAAAATTTCATTACTCCTAAAATCAT
>NTPY01000527.1:943565-954063 GCA_002922825.1 Brachionus calyciflorus
TACGTAAAATACAAAAATCAGAACACCACTGTAGATAAGATTTTTGGCCGAATTCTAAATATTTTTAATTTTTTAAAATTATTCGACTCTAGAAAGGAAAATTTTGCACTTTGTTGAATGTTTATTTTTTCTCAAAAAATTAGTTACGCATTTACTTGCACGCTGAATTTTCCTTTTTTAAACACATTTAAAAAATATTATTTTAAAGCTTTTCATATTTAAAGAGGACTTTCAAAACTGTGATATTGAGATAAACTGTGATAAAAACAATACCGTAAACGTTTGCGCATTACTCCAGGAATAAACCAAAATATTCAGGTTTATTCCACTGGAAAATTTCGCATCGACACCATGTTAAAAAATTGTTTTTAATTTTTAAGAAAAAATACAAAAATTTTTGGTTTTATCTGGGATTAAAACTCAGTTTTGAGTTTTCGTCCTGGTTTGATTATAAAATTTTTTAATTTTAAATTTACTGATTCTCTCAGATATATCTCAAGACTTTTATCTGATTTATTTTTCACGGTAAAAATATGCATTAGTTTTAAAGATTTAGAATTGAACATAAACTCAATTTTATCTTTATTTTTCTATTTTTTTAAATTCTCATCTTTACGATTTTTTAGCTTATCCTCCAAAAAATTTTTGCTAAATAGCTGTTACGTGCTATACTAAATTTCTTCAAGTCAATAATAATTATAGAATTTAAATTTAAGATGATCATCTTATTAAGAAAATTCATACTTCTTAAGCCTTTTTTTTAAATTTTAACTTAAATTTAATTAAAAATTTTTCAATTCCTTTTTCCATCGTAAAAAAATATTTTGCAATTAATATTTTAAAGAAAGGGTCGGTTCCGAAAAACAACCTTTCGTTATATCGAAATTCGTTACATCAAGATTTTATTTCATTTAATTTTCTAATTTGGGACGTATTTTGAGTTTTTTAATAACGAGTTTTTCGCTAAATCAGGTTTCGTTATAGCAAGGAAATTTAAAAAGAATTAGATTGTTTCAAAGAAAGATTTTATTAAAAACGAATCATTTATATTATTATTATTATTATTTATTTAGTTTAAGCCCCATGGGCAATTGAAAGTAATTAAAATTGAAAAGAAAAAAAATTCGTAAGAATAAAAAAATAAATTAAATTAAGAATAAAAATTTAATTTACAAAAAATTTTTTCATGATTTAAAAGTAAATTAAGTTCATTATATAAGTAAAAAGCTTCATTTCCTTGATTCATTAAATCTTCTATCATAATTATGATATACTTTATTGAGTCGATTAGTCCATTGTTCAATGATTTGAAATGATGCTCAATAATCGATAGTGAAATGTTGTAACTGTAGTTATTGCAATCAACGTATAATTTCTTACTTAAAATATCTAACTGTCTACAAAAAGACGTATTTGGTCCATCAAATTTGACATAGTGACCTTTGAGAAACTTAAAAATCTCAGCACACACACTATTTTTTTCAATGTGTCTTAAGAAAAAAATTTTATGTTTACAATAAAGCGCCCTCACTGAATCAAGGTTGATCGCATTTCTGAGCTCTTTCATTTTTGAATATTTTTTCAAACCAATTACTTGTTTGATAAGTAAATTTTGCCTTGTATCAAATTCCTTTAGCTTTGTTTCACTGATAAAAACATTATCTAAAACATAACGAAAAATCGACTGACAGTATGTTTTAAATAAGAATGAGATCAAATTAGGACTCATCATTTTTGACTTACATCCTAATCCATATAAAGAATATAAACTTTTTTCTACAGATTTCCATTTTTTTTCCAAAAATTCGTTTATTAAGTCATAACTACCAACAGGTAAACCAAGATAAATAAAACCAGAGACATTTGGAATAATATTCCTGTTTAAAATGAATTTTGAATCGAAGGTTACTTTTGATTTATAGAAACTAACGGCGACTGATTTAGAAGCATTAAATTCCAATTCCAGTTTTTAGCAAATTCAGCACATTCCGATAAGAGAAGCTGACAATGATTAAAAGATGGGGCCATCAAAATAGGCAATAATTGGAACCACGATTTTGTCTATTTTTGAGTCTATATTCTTTTCTATACAGCTTGTTATCAAGTTATATTTATAGATTTAATTATCTTTATTAAAATTTAATAATACACTGATTTTTTTGTTTTGTTATGATGAGAAAGATTTTGAAAAAAATAAAATTTTTTTGGCATTAAAAAAAATAATAATACAAATTATCAGATCCTTTAATATTAAAATTATAAGTAAAAGATGCATAAAAATATCATAAAAAATTAATTGGAAAATAATTAATAAGCAAGTTTTTAATTAAATATATAGAAAAATGTTGCAATTTAGATATTTTAAATCATTTATTGTTTAATTTGTTACTTGGAATTTGAAAAAAAGCGAGATTATCGGATTATGTTGGTATTAACAAGAGAGAATAAATTAAAAAAGGAAGAAAAATTAACTTTGAATTCGGATCGCTATTATTTTGGAAAAAATGAAGAAAATAATTATTTTTTTAAATAATAAATTAAAGTGGTATTTCGAGTTTACATAATCTGATACACAAAAAAAACAAGATAGAAAAGAAAAAAGCTGATAGTTTTATTTTTCTAAAGACAATTAAAATTTTTTGAATAAAAATTGTGCTAAAGATGGAAATAAAACTTTAAGTGTGCAGTAAATTTGAATCTGGCAATTTTTTCTTTCTCTTTTTCCAAAATAGAAATAAAGATAAAAATTAAAAGGCTCAACGGATAATAATAATCAAAAAAATGTAATTTTTATATCAAATTTAGCTCTAAAAATTCTGTGTTAGAATTAAGAATCACATTTTGTAAAAGTAAATCACATAATTTTTTCTTACTAAAAAAGGGCAGTAATTTTATTTTGAAAAAAATTTCTCTTTTTTGTGCTCAAACTTAGAGGAGTATAAGGTAGAGGTCTACAAAACTACAAAATTAACTAAGTTAAACGCTATATTAATAATTAAGACAAAATTTAACAAAAATAGTCGATCATTTAACTAAATAATATGCCTAAGTTTTTGGACCAAATATGCTAGACATAAAATAACAAAATTTAACAAGTTTTGCAGGGGGGGGTAAATACCTGCCAAAACGATATATTTGCTTCATACCTTGAAAGGTTTTTTCATTTATTTCTTAAATATTTTGTAAAACTCAATAAAGAAACCTCCATAGAAGACCTCATTTTCTAAAAAATCTCGATGAGATCTCTTCAAATATGATAATGGTCAAAGCCCATTCATGACATATCTGGATGCCCATTAGACGTAAATTAGAAAATATTTCTCTTGTAAATTCGAAATTAACGTTTAATATTCGTAAAATAAAAAAAAAATTTGTTCTATAATTTGCCATACCGAAATCATATAAATTGTTTTCAATTTCTTGTTGTAGAATGCTCATGTTTTGAAGAGGAGAGTCCAAAGAATATAAAACTGATTTCTTTTTTTGGCTAGAAAAAGTTTCAAGTGAGAATTAGGAATTATAAAAACTTGTTTTAACTGATTCAAATCAAAATTTAACAAAATATTGCGAGTAAAAAAAATCTCAGTCAAGAAAACAAATGATTCTTACTCTTCTGATACATTTGCTAGTCTATCAAAGACCACATAAATCAATTATCTTGAAAACACGCATAGTTGCTTAATACTATATTAGTATGTGTTTATGGATTAATGAAACATAAAAATTTCGATTCATATAAGAAATTCTTATAACTTTTGAGAATAGAATCGAATCCTTCAATTAAGTTGAACCTAAGTCGAATTAATTAGTTTATTAGATTTTATTTTTGTTTGTTTTAGAAATATTCATTTTAGAACTGTGCAAATACTGAACTGTTAAGATTCAGAAATGAATTTTTTATTTTTTAGAATTCTTTATAGGAAATTTTTATTTAGAACTGTTGAAAATAGGATATTGCTGAATCTGGATTTAAGACGCGACCATTTTGAGTCCCTTTTTGAAATAATTCTTAAACAAGAAACATAGCAGATTTATTTTATTCCTTTTTACTAAATATTTTTTTTGGTATTTTAATTCCTGAATCTAAATTTAAAAATTTAATATTGAGTTCTGACAAAGGTTTTGTAATAGTTCGTCACATGACGTCATTTAGGAAAACGAATTAATGGAAGGCTGTTACAAAATCTTGGACTGGAGTTTTATAATTCGTAAACCTTTTTCAACTAATAAAATTTGGTTAAAATCGAATAATCCTGTTTAAGTTTATATACCCCAAAGAGTGCATATCGAAATGCTTTTAAAAATCAAAAGTTTTGAAATTTTAGTTATTTTCCGCGTTTTATATTACTTTAATTAATTGAAAAAATCGAATCTTAGGTTTTTGAAAAAAAATATTATGAATGAGACATAAGTTTCAAATAGATTGTAAAATATTGATAATTCTTTTTTGCAAATTAGCAATTTTTTTTTGAGTTGGTATAGAATATCAAAATGGATGGAATAAACGAAATCGACATTAAACGAGAAGAATAAAAAGAACACCATTTCATTTTAAAAAAACGGTTGACAATTTACAAAATTGACCCGAATTTAAAAATATAATGATTTGACTAAGAGAGGTTTTATGTTGAACTAAGAGGGTTAAACTATTTTATCTTAAAGATCAGAAGATAAAAGACTTTGTATCGTTAGAAAACAAACAATTTTTAAAGTTGAAATTAATTTACTCATAGCGATCTAAGAAAATTTTTTTCAATCTCTACTAACTCAAAAAATATTAATAATTTAAACTTAGAATGAAATATTTAAGAAATGAAAAAATTTCATTTTTTGATCATTTTTATGCCATTTTTTTATTCGATAAAAATGTATTTATTAAAAATACTTAAATTCAATCAATTTATCGATAATTTCGATATTGGTACTATAAATAAAAAATTTCTGAAAAGATATTTAAGTTTTATTACACCTTTTACACCTAAAAATAAGGTGTTTTTTAAAGTTTTGGGCTACACTTACACCCTACACCTTCTCATAATAAACTAATTTTGAAAAAATACTTAATGGGAGTAGGTGTAGCTTGTAGATGTAGATGTAGATGTGTGTCAAATTTAGCACCGGTCTTCATCCAATTTTTTTTTTTATATTGGATTTACTACTATTTTTTAAATTCTGTATTAATTTATTCCATATAGTAACATTATTTTTTTAACAAATTCTATAAATAAATACAGTAACAAATTCTAGGGAACAATTTCCAAATCTTAACAAATTATTTTTTGGAAAAAAAATTCACTCGATTATTTGATGCACTGACAAATTCTTGATTTTGAAAAAATACGGTTAATTTTATAAAGGAACCAATTAAGCATGAATTATTTTATTCACGATGATAAATAACTAATGTAATTTTTTAACTATATTATTTTTACCCCTACTTTTTATATTAATTTATCAAAAATGTGTTTACCATATTTTTTCGCTTTTTTTCTCTATAAAAACGACACCTCTTTTTATATTTTCCGTGTCAGATCTTCTTTCACTTTAAAACTTTTTTCAAAATGTTTTATGGTATGAGATTTTCTCCAAGAAGACTAAAATAAATGGGAGCCTATCTAAATAATACTAAATAAAACTATTTCAACTGGGATCTACCACTTTTTTCACTAAATCAAGAGTGGACTTTTTTCACTTTTAAGTGTATTTTGACAAAAAGTTTGTTTTATTTAAAAAAAATTAATTGAAAATCATTAAAATAATAAGTTATGACTTAAAATGGCTGAAAATTCATCAAATATACTTTTTGAATATGTCCATAGCAACACATTCAAACCTGAACATGAAAATGATTCTTATGTTGCTAGAGATGGATTCGTAGTATTGCATGACTCTTTTTAGTTTTATCGCCGAAGGAAAAACAAAGACTTTAATTATTGGGTTTGTAAACATAAAAACTGTAATGCAAGTTTAACAATAAATTTTGATGGTGTTATCGTTCCAAAAAAAACAAATGCTATTTAAGAACCCTTGAAAAGCGTCAATCTTAAGGACGGCCATGTGCCATTGACTGATTTTATATAAAAATCGTTTTTTTAAACAAGAAAGAGGTATCGCAATGGGGGCTATCTGTGGACCAACTATCGCAAATATAGTTGTAGCTAAGCTTGAAAAAAAGTGGATCCAAATTCATAAACCTCTTGTTTATAAACGATTTATTGATGACATTTTTATGATTCTTTCTTTTAAACTTGATGAATTAGATTTTCAAAATCAATTCGGAAGTTTAAAGCTAAATATTATCGGAGGCTTAAGAGTTAATTTTTTAGATTTAATCATTGAATTCGACGATATTTTCTCTTGATTAAGGATTTTGCTCCACATTAAAGAAAAACATAATTTTGGCTATCTTGTCACAAGTTCAAACCACCCCATCCATATATTTAAAAATATTCCTATTTCTCTTTTTATTCGCATAAGGAGAATATGTACTGACTTAACTGACTTCTTTTTCTACTCTCGACAATTATACCGTCATCTTTTATTAAAGGGTTATAAAAAAAATTTTTTAATATCCTTAATAAGAAATATTTCGAAGCTTGATCGGAAAAATCTTATAGAATACAAAGAAAATAAAAGTAATGATCAAGTTCATAATTATAGAAATATTTATTTTGCTATTGAATCAAATATATTTAATAACAATTTAAATAGTACATTAAAAGTAGCCTGGTCAAATTTGAATCTTGCTCTTAATAATAATTTTTCAAGTAATAATTTCTTAATTTCTAATCGAGTCAATTCGAATCTTAAAAAAATTTTGGTATTTAATTCGAACACCTTTAATTTTAACTTTAATTTTTATTCAAATTGCTGTAATTTAAATAATTGTAAATTTTGTAATTATATGACATACACTTGTAAAATCAATTTCAATGAAACTTTTTCTTTACCTATTTTAAATAATAGTAATTGTAAATCAAAAGGTTGTGTTAAGATGCTTCCTTTGTGACAGCATTTATGTAGGGGAAACTGGCCTTAGTTTTGAAAATAGATTAAGATCTCATATTTATTCGATTAAGGATTTTATTCCTTTACATAAGATGTCAATAGAGGTAGCTATTCATTTTAATCTTAAAGGACACAATTTTTTGAATCACTTAAAATCATATATTTTTGTTAGTAATATTTTTGATAATATAAAAAGAAAAAGTATAGAAGCAGAACTAATTCACTTATTTCTAATGTTTGGTTACAAAATTATAAACTCTAAATTATATAATAATTTTAATCATTTTTGTAATTTCTAATTGTAAAAACTCGTCAATTCTTACTCTTAATATAATATTTTTTATTTCAAAAAAATTTATGAAAAAATGACTTTACTTTATAAATCGTTAGTAGCTGAAAATGACAAAGACGTCATAGCATCATTGATATCACAATTTCATTCTATAAAGTCAGGTCGTCTCTTCAAAAATGTAAAACTTCCTTTAGACCAAAATTGCCTAATTCGGTTATCAAAACTTTTATTGATGGTAAATATATAAAATGCATAATTGAAGTCGATTATTTTTAGATTTATAAAACAAAAAAATTAAAAACTTGTGTTTTGTTCAAAAACTGTTCTAGAAATCTGATGGTACGTTTCACGTTGCGACAAAATATTCCCACCAACTTCATATAATTCAAGCATTGTTTAAAAATCGTATGATTCCATGTGTATGTATTTTGATGCAGCGTCGTCGAACAAAAGACTACGATGACGTTTTAAAAGCACTTAAAAGAGCATCTTCAAAGAACAATTTAATTCTTAATCCGGATCAAATCATGAACGACTTGGAATTAGCTGCAATTAATTCTTTCAAAGAAAAAATTCAGTGGTATAGTGACATTACGGTATAGTGTCTTCATTTTGCCCAGGGATTGTTTAAAAAATTCGTTAATCTCGGAATTAAAATGATTATGAAAATGTTGAAGTTAGTTTTTGGTTTCGTCGCATTATTTGTCTTTCATTAATTCCAACTGATTGTATTAGTGACCAGTTTGAATTGCTGATGCAAACACAGCCAATTTTTTCAAAGCCGCATAAAAACAAAAAAATAGAAGATTTCTGTAAACGATTATTTTGAAGGGTCTTACCCGATTTAAATATAGAATCATTATGAAACTATTGGCCCACCTACGAATAATAATTTAGAGAGTTATAACAAAAAACTTGTATCCAGAATTCATATAAATATTTATAAATCGATTGAAGTGTTCCAAACTCAAGAAACTAGATCGTTTGTTAAATACAAACTCGCTCTTGAAGGTAAACCAGCTCCTCAAGAAAAAAATTTGACATTTAAGTGTACATTAAAGACATCATTGAAAGTTCTGATGATGAAGAAGAATTTAATTAATTTTTAAATAGATAGACATTTAATACTTAAAACTAACTAAAAATATTTTCCATTTATATTTAGTATACTTTCATATTTCAAGATATAAATAAAATTTTTTGAATTAATTTTTAAAATAAAAAAGTGAAAAAATTTTCCTTTTTTGAAAGACTAAAAAATAATACTTTTTTCATCAGTGAAAAAAGGAGAAGCGAAAAAAGTGGTATGAGTTTTCCAACTATAAAATATGTTTTTAAATTCTTATAATTGCTTTTTTCCCGGTTTTTTTATAAGCATTATTTTTACTTTCATTATTGAAGCAATAAGGGGGTTATTTAATAGATTCTTTTTACAAATCAATCTTAAACAATTATTAAACTAACTTGGCAAAATATTTAAGTTTTTGCGGTCTATTTGCTATGCTTGTTTAAAGTCATTTAAACTATTTTAAGAACTTCTAAACTATTTTTTTCAATAAAAGTATTTAAACATGACTAAAAAATTATTTTTTTAAAAAATTTGCTTCTTATTTAAATTCTTAATTTTATTTTGGACAATTCTTACATGCCTTAATTATTTTTATTGGAATCTCTGATATTCCTGGTCTAACACTTATTTTATCAAAGGCCTTTTCAACTTATTAAAGATTCTTTAAAACTAAATTAAGCACGAAATTTAAGTCAAATATTTTTATTTAAAATATTATATGTAAATTTGATGCAATCTTTGTCAAAAATTTCTTTATCTGATTCAAAAGAGGTAAAAAATTTATTGAAATGATAAGCGATATTTTCTTTCCATTTTTTACTTAGCCATCAATCGCTACAGATTTAGAAAAACCTTTATCACAATGATCCGATTTTACTTTAAAATTCTAAAAAGTTTTAGAGATTTTTACTTTCTTAATTGTGCTACGTAATTTATGATATTAATAATTATATTATTGTTTAAATAATGACAAATATAAAATTACATTTTTAATTTAAAAATCGAAAGTCGATTTCATTTAGTTATATTGCTATTTCATCAATCTTTTTTGATGAAGCTTTCTAACTAAAACTCAATCTTTAGAACATTTCTAAGATACAAAATTACTGTTAACAACAACAATACAGTGCTGGCAAAGGTTTTTTAACAGTCCGTCGTCTGACGTCATATGATGATTTTTTAAAATTACGTCATATGTCGTCAAATGTCGTTTGTTTTGAAATTTAAAAATGACGTCACATGAAGCAGTACCAAAAATCGAGAAATGACGTAATATGAAGACAAATGACGCTTGGCAAAAAAATAAAAAATTACACCAAACCTCGTCATTTTACGTCATTTCACGTAACATGACGACATATGATGTCAGATGAAGTTTAGAAAAAATCATCATAAGACGTCAAATGACGGACTTTTATAAAACCTTTTCTTTCCTGTATATTGGTAACTTCAATAAGAATTGTTGTGTCATCTCCTTTTTTATTTTTTCCTTTTCTTTTACGAAATTACTTAATGCATTTTTACTGATGAACTCTTTTAACTTATCCCCTTTTTAAGTTAAAAAGTCCAAAGTTTTTTTTTTTATTTTTTCTATTTTTTATATATTGTATATATATTATTTAAAAAATGGTAAAACCGTAAAGTAAAACTTAAATGCCCAAAAAAATGAACTTAATGAGGTAGTTGAGTTAGGTTTATATGATATCATTTCGTTAAATGAAACTAAGTTGGATGAAAGTATTCCATTTAGTTTTTTCTCAAATTCTGATTACACTATCTTAAGAAAGAATAGATAAAGAGATGGTGGTAAGATAATGGTCTTAATAAAGATAAATTTGAGAATTTTAAAATCAGAAATTTCTAAAAACTTTGGGGGAATTTCAGTTAGTAATACATAGTGGTTTTAAGCGTGATATTGAAAATTATTTAAAAAGATTATTTTTGAACTGAAAGTTCTCTCCAAATTAATTAATTTTCTTATGAAGCTTTCTATCATTATCAAAATTTAATGAGGTAGTTATCGTTTCATTTTTGAACGTTTTGTTTAAGTCAGCTCTCATCTCATTGTAACTTTCCTCTCTAATTTTATTTTATTTTAAATTTGTTTGGCAGTCTTTTGGAGCCTAATT